>CM057248.1:26817654-26832654 GCA_029931835.1 Etheostoma nigrum
AGGTACAACATAATAATAATTATAACTTTTATTTATTTAACGACCTTTCATGAAACCCAAGGACACTTTATAGAATTATTGCGGCTAAGTTAAAGGTCCCACGTTTTCACGGAAAGAACAAGCACCTTAAAGGAGCTCTAAGTGATGTTGGGTAACGTTACTCCCCCCCCTCCCCCCTCCCCCCTCCCCTCCCCCCTCCTGTCCCGTCCCCTCCCTTTTGTGCTTCAGTCCACTAACCCTCCCAAGCCCCACCCCCTACTCCTTCTGATTGGTTAATGGCTGGAACACTGTTTGTGTATGTTTTGTGGTGCAGGTTGGCACAGATTATTTTGTTGCCGTTTGAGCCTGTATGTGACAAAAAAAAACGCGTGACATCACTTAGAGCACCTTTAAATTGACTTGTGTACTTGTATAAATGTGTACTAATTATAAATGTACTAATTTTGGTTTTGTGTGTGTCTCCGTTGCAGAATCATCCCTAATGTTGCAGCATTGAAGATTAAACGAGAGAAGATTTCCAAGCAAGACGTTGCATTCATGAAGAAGGTAGAAAATCCTAAAAGTTACTATTTTCTAAGGGTGGGGGGGAATAAAATCGATACAACATAGTATCGCGATATTTTAAGTGGCAATACTGTATCGATACACAGGCGCCAAGTATGGATCTTTTATTATATATTATATATGTTTTGGTCAGTTTGTCCCATTTTGCAGCGATAACATTGAAGTGATATGAAACAGATGTTTGCAAAGTTTCCTTTTGGGGACGTCATTTGAAATTGTCAAAAATCAGAAAGTAAAAATTAGAAGTTGGGAAAAAGGTTATAAATTGCAATATATCGCAGAATATTGCAATATGTTTAAAATCGCAATAATATCGTATCGTGGCATAAGTATCGTGATGGTATCGTATCAGGAGGCGTGATTCCCACCCCTACTATATTTCATGGGCTATCATAAGAATTGGCCAGCATACAGCTTTGTATGATATTGTGTTGTCTATCTAATATGTCCTTCATCATTATATCTCCAGCATGGGCAGCAGCTCTACCGTCACATCTACCTGGGCTGTAAAGAGGAGGATAACAACCATAAAAACTTTGAGCTGCTCTTCACCACGCTGGCCATTATGACCATCGAGCTGGCCAACGAGGAAGTGGTCATCGACCTCATCCGGCTCTCCATCGCTCTGCAGGTAACCGTGGTTACTCATCGCACCACATCTCACCCATGTGATTTGGTGGCCACTGGTTGAACATTTTGCTGTGCTGTGGTTTAATGCAAAAAGGAAACAAAAGTATGACATTCAGGGTCGTATTTTAACGATGTAAGCGCACGGCGTGAAGCGCCCGGCGCAGCTGCGTTCAGGGCGGGTCCAAATCCACCTTTGGTAGTTTGATGGTGGAAAAAAATGTCCATGTGCCGGGCGCAACCAATCAGAAGTCTTCTCTCATTCCCTTTGACAGCCAATCAGAGGTCATCTCCCAATCCCTTTAACAGCCAATCAGAGGTCATCTCCCATTCCCTTTAACAGCCAATCAGAGGTCCTCTCCCATTCCCTTTAACAGCCAATCAGAGGTCGTCTCCCATTCCCTTTGACAGCCAATCAGAGGTCATCTCCCAATCCCTTTAACAGCCAATCAGAGGTCATCTCCCATGCCCTTTAACAGCCAATCAGAGGTCCTCTCCCATTACCTTTAACAGCCAATCAGAGGTTGTCTCCCATTCCCTTTAACGGCCAATCAGTCCTCGCATTTTAATGCGCTGTTAAAATAACAATGAAATGCTGCGTTATTGATTTTAGAGGTTTTTGTTGGTCAACGGCACGATCACTTCCCGCTGCCTCAAGATAGCAATATGCCCAGAATGCACCTGAACACACCTCCCTGTAAGACCAGCACGCCCAGAATGCACCTGAACCCACCTCCCTGTAAGACCAGCACGCCCAGAATGCACCTGAACACACCTCCCTGTAAGACCAGCACGCCCACAATGCACCTGAACACACCTCCCTGTAAGACCAGCACGCCCAGAATGCACCTGAACACACCTCCCTGTAAGACCAGCACGCCCAGAATGCACCTGAACACACCTCCCTGTAAGACCAGCACGCCCAGAATGCACCTGAACACACCTCCCTGTAAGACCAGCACGCCCAGAATGCACCTGAACACACCTCCCTGTAAGACCAGCACGCCCAGAATGCACCTGAACACACCTCCCTGTAAGACCAGCACGCCCAGAATGCACCTGAACCCACCTCCCTGTAAGACCAGCACGCCCAGAATGCACCTGAACACACCTCCCTGTAAGACCAGCACGCCCACAATGCACCTGAACACACCTCCCTGTAAGACCAGCACGCCCAGAATGCACCTGAACACACCTCCCTGTAAGACCAGCACGCCCAGAATGCACCTGAACACACCTCCCTGTAAGACCAGCACGCCCAGAATGCACCTGAACACACCTCCCTGTAAGACCAGCACGCCCAGAATGCACCTGAACACACCTCCCTGTAAGTCTGCAGCTCTCTCAGATGAAAGTAGAGAAGTAAAAAGTACAACATCTCCATCTGAAATGCAGTTGAGGAAAGTAGAACTTCAAAGGCATACTCCACACGTAATTTCGTTGCCTTGTACCTGTACGTGTGTAATGACAAATAAAGTATCTAATCTAATCTTCTCCCAAAATGGAACCACTCCATCCAGGTTGCCTCCCTGTTGCCTCTCTGGTTGTGATAATATTGTGATACTTGATTCAACAACCCTTTAATCTCCAGTAGCCTTGATGTGACGCCGCTGCGCTGAAGGCTCCAGGTGTCATATTTCCGTGGTTAAATGATTAGTAGCTCTCACTGTCAGCAGCAGAGTCTTTAATGTCATTAAACCCGGAGGCCGCGTGCCACACGCCGCTCTAATCACACCCTCACACACCGAAGAGAGGTGTGAACAAGCTCTGTACACATCGCCAGCTTCTTGTGTGTGTGTGTGTGTGTCACGCTGAGATCTTATCGTTTCACACGTGTCAGAGCAGTGTAGACGAGAGGCAAACAACCAAAATACACATTTAGCTCTATTTTACTACACTTTGTCTATTTGTGTCTGTAGACAAGAGACACACACACACACACACACACACACACACACACACACACAAAATCTACCTTCACTGGGAACATCTTTATGGACACGGCTGGCAAAAACATTGTTTTTTAAACCAAAATACACATTTAGGTTTATTTTTCTTCACTTTGTCCATTTGTATCTGTAGATTTCTGCTAAGTAAGTAGGTATTGTGTCTGTAAATATTGGTTTTCAATTTAAAAAAAACTTCAAAGCAACTTCACAACTTCAAAGGTTTTGTTCTCAGACTCTGAACCAGAAATCTCCATTTCAGCAGCACTCACACACACACACACACACACTCACACACACACACACACACCACACACACACACACACACACACACACACACACACACACACACACACCAAACTCATTCCTATCTACTGTATGCCCTGAAGCTTTATTAACATATCAGACACAGTCTCCCATACCCCCCATTTGAGAAACACTGTCTTAGCGTGTTTGCTGATGTGTGATTGGCTCGTGCAGGACATGGCTCTGACTAACGAGGAGAACATGCCGATGTTTATCCGCTGTGGCATCATGGCGTTGGTGGCAGCGTACCTCAACTTCCTGAGCCAGATGATCGCAAACCCTCCCTTCTGCCAGCACGTCAGCAAGGTGAACCACCGAAATGTTCATGAAGCTTTATTGTTTTTCAGGTCTTGATGAATGTTAGAGACCACATTGTAAAACGTGCCAAACTCTGTGTCAAAACTCCTATGTTTTTGTGTCATATTTTTGTTTTTAGTGACTGATGGGAACAACAATCTTTGACATTGGTCCAGTATTAAGAGAGATCGCTGTAGTCGGCAGTGGCGAATCAAGCTACAATATAAGTTGTTAGACAATTGTCCAGCTTGTATTTACCTTCACAAAAGTGCTTGTTTGCCACTGACTGACTCAGATTAATATTCTATTAACTATTATGTGTCTGACAACATTATGGAAAGGATTTCTAAAGAGGTCGACCTTTCTTTTAAAGAGTAAGATCCTTTTTTAAACATAAAAACATCTGTGAAATTGTGTTTACTAAAGCCACCAGACTCCATGTAAATAAACAGTAATTTTAGCATCTTAAGATACACTTCATTCAAAGTCAACAGAAACAAAATATAACTGTGAAACAGTATTTTGGGTCGTCTTCCCACTTTTCCAATCATCACAACTCTAGTTTAGGTTGAAATAAACACATAGTTTACTGATTTACATGTGAAAATATGCTGGCTCTATACACGCTAAAAGTATTGTTTTTTTAAATGGAGTCTGGTGGGTTTAGCGCTAGAGACCTCAGAGCCGTTTCTGGTTAAACAGGAATGTCTTAAAGAGGTTTTAAAGGTCTATCTCTGCAGGCATCCTTTCCATAATGATGTCAGACACTTAGAATATTAATGTGAGACTGTCAGTGGCAAAATGAGCTTCTTTAGTGGACGGAAATTGACAATGCACATTTGCCCCACAGGGTCACATTGCAGCCATGGTCTTAATACTGGACCAATTTCAAAGATTTAATACTTTAAGTTTACTAATATGCGAATGTTACTTTGCTGTTTTTGGCTGTTAAACCTAGTTTGTAGATATTGCCATTCTTCTTTATATTATATTTGTTGTTTCCATTGTTCTCTCTTCAGGTTATTGAGCTGAGGAGCATGGATGCTCAGTACCTCCTCCCAGAACACATCTTCAGAGACAAGTGTCCGTAAGTGTCCTACTTTGCAGACTGGAGGTTAAGTTTCATGAACATATGCAGAACCAGTTTTACGTCCGTTATAGAAAATAAGAGACTTGTCTGGCTGTAAAACCTCTATACTTATTTTGGTACAACAACAACAAAAAGGAAACGTTTCAGTATATCAAGTACAGAATGTTGACATTGAGTCTAACGTCTGATCATATTCTCGGTCTTGTTTTCTAATCTTTCATTGATTTAGTCCCTAATTTGAATTAAAGTGTTGCTGATTTTAAATAGTATTTCATCTGGGCAATGTTTTTCAGTTTGGACAACAACGTTGCTACATTGGCAAAAAAACAAAAAGTACTATAGAAAAACATGCTTTTTTTTTTGCAAGATATCAAAAAAGTATAATTTTGGTGTCAGACCTGAGACTCTGGTAAAGTGTCAGCATTATTTGAAAAAAAAAAAAATAAATACACAGACTCACTTTACCTGCTCTAGAGGACCGAATGGCTTCGCTCACATCTGTCTCCGCCCCCATTACAGAACTACAACTCAAACTAGCGCACAACCTCAACGTCATTGTTCTCAGACACTCCCTCTGTCGGTAAAGATTGGCCAGAGAAACCCCGCGAATGTAACGCAAACCCAGACGACGTAATGAAGGAAAATGAAAATTGAGCAGACGTACGTAGGAGGGATGGAGCCAGGCTAGTTTCTTTGTGTAACCGCGGTCTAAAACTTGTGGCTGCTGCAGTTGTTGAGGAATGGATAGCATGGTTGGTTATCAGACGTAAACATGTGTCTCCCTCTATCCATAATCCATAATTCAGTCTGGATCATCTCCTGCACTGGACGTTCTAGCTTCTTTTGTGTTGTTGCTGAATTGTCAAATTCTTACTGTTGTCTTACTTTTTTATCTCTAGTGTTCAAATGTTCTGGAAACACAAACTGAACCAAAGAGAAGTTATTATGATGGTGGCGCGCGATCACGGAAGGCTTGCGTTATGTGGACGTGCCGACAGTTTTGTTATTGTAATTACATAGAAGGGCTGCTCTCTGTATCCTCGCTCATAGCTCCTCAGAGATCCCTCCTCCATCCTAGCTCCTCAGGGCAGGATTAAGAGCTTTGAGACCGCCTTCAGGAAAGAGGGCCAGAAGGACTGCGGTTTGAGCGAGGAGATATCAAATAAGAGACTTGGGATCCACCAATGGTCTTCAACCCTCTCCTTATTTCTCCCAGAATCCCTGAATCTCTGGACAAGGAGGACCGACTGCTGTACTTCCAGACGGCCGACATGGCCGAGTGTCTGGCGGGACCGGGATACAACGCAGAGAGACTCTCCATTCCCTACGTCCCCCAGGTCACAGGTACATGGATCTCTTTTACGGCGCTTCGGGATGTTTTTAAATTATGTTCAGCTTTTATTGAAGTACAGTAGAAACAGACGATAAAGGTTTGTGAAGGTGTCGCTCTTTTTTTTTTTGGGATCAAATGTTTTATTTAAAGAAAAACATTGGTATTATCTAGATGTCAATATACAGAAAAGAACCCTACACATACAGAAGATGAAGTGCACCTTTTCCACAATTCTTCATGTTTCCACACCAAAACAAGGAGAGGAAATACAGGAAGGAGAGAGACACAACGAAAACACAACAGCAAGAACGATGTCTGTAGCTCACAAACAAGACACTCAGAAACAGACAAACACACAAACAGCCAAGAGGCATTGACAGGGAGACCGGCATAAGACAAAAGGGACCAAACACACACACACACACACACACACACACACACTAGAGTGCGGATCGGGCCGGATTTTTCTGTCCGAGCCCGGCCCGCGTCCGACAGAGCAGTAACCGAACCCGACCCGAGCCCGACAGGCATTAAGATATTTCTGTCCGAGCCCGACCCGAGCCCGACATAGTTAAAATCGCATTTGCTTCTCATACTAATGACACATGTACGTTTGTTTGTGTGGAAAGCCGCTTTTATTAAGCAATTGTAGGAAGGCATTGGGAAATGTCAACAGATGAGCATCAATGCACAGCTGACTTTCCTTCGTTTTCAATAGCCTAGTTTTAAAATCTTCCATCGTTGCGCTGCCACATGTAGCTCAATACGCACGTCTTTCGTTGTCACAGCACACAGGAAGACGGATGTTAGGTTAATATTGGACATTTATTTTAAGCTGTTTTAAATTCAAAATGTTCAATGCCTTATCGCGCTGATGTGACCGAGCCCGACCCGAACCCGAGCATCCTTTCTAAAAATCTGTCCGAACCCGGCCCGACCCGTCGGGTACCGTCAGGCTCGGGTCGGGTATCCATCCTCTAACACACACACACACAGAGACAGATAGAAATGAGAAGGCCGTAGCACAAGTCTACATCATGGATTTCAAGGATTCAGCAATGCTGAGCCAAGTGTCCAAAGTCTTTCCTGGCACTCCATTCATTCAAGCCATGGAGAGCTCCATGTATATGACATCCAAAAAGGAAAGGGTCCATGTACGAATAGACAGTGGGTTACTCTCATTCTCTTGGCGGCTGTAAGTCCAGCGAAAACAGCAAGTTTTTGAGTTTTAGAGAGTTGAAGGGCTGACAGGTCATTCAGAATCAAAACATTGGCAGTAACAGCTACAGTATCATTAATAAGGGCAGATATTTGGGATGCAATATTGTTTCAGAACTAGCCAACAGGAGAGCAATCCCAGAACATATGAAGGAATGTACCTTGAGCTTTAATTGGGCAGAAAGTGCATAAAGGGCTGGTAGTTATTTTCATGTGGTGCATTTTCACAAGGGTGAGATATGTCCTATGAATGAAATTACATGAGGTCCTATTTATTAAAATAGGACCTCATGTAGCTACAGTTAGTTTAAACAAGTAGATGCATAAGTTGTATGATACTACTGCGAGTTGAACAAGTTATTAACCCTCTTGTTGTCTTCAGGTCAAATCTGACCCGTTTTCAAAGTTGTTGTTTTTTTTATATCCGAAATAAAGGAAGTTTAAATAAAGGGTGAAAAATGTTGGAAAAGGCGGCAAAATCTATGGAGAAAAAAATCAAAAATACCAAAAAAATACAAAAACCTCATAAAAAAAATTTGTAAAAAGCAACAAAAACATTGAGATAAAGTGACAAAAGGGAAGACAACACAAGGGTTAAACAAAGTGAGATCATAGGATTTAACATGGAGATTGTTGTCTTTTGGTACACGGTGTTACATTTTTATTTCCCTTCGGTTTAAAGTCGCAGTGCCCCGCAGAACTGTTGGCACTCTTGGATAAAGATCGCGCTGAAAAGGCTTTGAGGGATTAGCAGCTTAAGGAGTTGTTCAGTGAACAGAAAATCAACTTTAAAGAATCCATTGTGAGATCAGCTTTATTGCACAGAAGGTTGTCACAGTCATATTGCCTGAACATCCTCCCCGGCAATTAAAAGAGACGTTTCACATCAGGACAGCGGCTGATTTATGCAGGAACGATTAATCCTCAGGACCAGTTTTCTTTCACATTTTAAATCCAGCTTTGTGAGCAGGCTAAACTTGAAACCTTACAAACCCAAAGCAAGGAAGATATAACGTTCTTGTATGCAGTTTGATCAACTTAACTTTGATTTTTACCAAATAAATCAGGTGTCAGATTGAGAATCGTTTGGGTTTTTTCTGATACTGGTGCTAAAAATGTGGTGTCAAATTTAAGGAGGCAGAAAGTTGGAAAAAGTAAATTAACATTTAGACAGCTTCAAAATAAATTACTTACACATTTTACACAGAATTGTGTCAAATAATGGTCAGTTAACACCAAAAAGACCTCAAAAGACATTATTGCATTTTTTTACGAATGGAAAAAAGTAAGAGTAAGTATTTTGTGTCAATGGCGATTCTGTGTGCTATTATAACATTAAAACGGTGTCTAAACTGATACTTAATAAAAAGTAAATTTAAAAACAACATCGAAAAACGACAGCTTAATGATTTATTACAAATGTAATAACAATACCTTGGTTAGAATAACTTACCTCACCAGTAAATTGCTGTTAAAACGACTGAAACAATCACCTGATGGGGGGAAAAAGGTATTTTCCAATAATTGTGAATGCACCACGAGGCTTAAGTCTACCAGGTTCACGTGAACGCCCCGTCTGTGTTGTTTCCCCGACAACGGCAGCTGCAGACTGTTGGAATCCTCTACAGTCAAATACAGACACCCTTCACACCGTTTACACTGAAATGAGGGACACCCAAATCTGTGTTTCTATCTGCTGTAATCAACCAAAGAAAATCTTGGTCGACTAAAGTCGTGAAAATTTCAACTAAAAATCGACTGGGGGGGTGCGGAAAGAAATGCTAGATTAATTAACTGTACTGTCCTGCAGTACTTGTCCTTGTAGGCTATTTGCAGTATATTAAATCGTTTTGGAGCTAATTATTTTGCACTGAAGTGACTCGTCTGTCGGCTCTGACAGCGCTGCATCAGCCTCATATCCTGAGACATAAAGTCCACAATTCCTTCCCTGATATTATTTTAGCGTTTGGATGGTAGAAGCTTAACATCCAGCGTGGTCTGGGGGGGTCTGGGGGGGCCTGGGGGGGTCCGGGGTGGTCTGGGGGGTCTGGGGAACGCTACCGTGGTTGCGGGTGGGTGTGCCGGTAGTTATAAAACGATTATTAGACTATGAAATATGCCGACTCTGATATGTTCATACAGCCTACTCCAAACAGACAGGGCAACCTAACGCAGACAGGTTAGCTTACCGTTTTTAGGTGAGACGCCATGTTTGTAGTCCAGCTGTAATATGCAAACTTTGCATTTGACTTTTTCCGTTATCTATTTGTGTAAAATGCTGCCACACTGCCGATGTCTTGGACATGGTAGAGGAGGACTGACTGGAAACTAAACACTCACAGTTACATAAATATTCAGCTAACCATCAGACGAAGGCTTTCTAGTTCTTTCTTCAATCTGTCTCCGGTGGGTCGGGCTAATCCAAACAGAGGTGAAAACAAGGGGGGTGTTCTGAAGACAGGCTGTTACCTGTGAAACAGGGGTGCTCTGTAAACACCCCCATTAGCAGTTAGTGCTTTCCACCCATAGACCGTAACGGTCCATGCTTCCACCTGATGGAATAACACGGCAAAAAATCAACCAATCAGAATTTTGGTCGAGCCAGAATGCATCGACCAATAAATGGACCAGTCCACTGGGAGGTTAACGCCCTAGTTTCTATTCAGTCTGGAATAGAGCGGTTGTTTTGGCTCAGTGCCATATTAGCACCGGGTTTGGTACACCCAGCCCTAGAAATGTTTGTCATTCGGCTCGGCTTTGGTCTAACAAACATTGTGCTTCTGTTTTCTTCCCTCTGGCACGCTTTCATCTCACGTCAGTGCTCTACACAGTAGGAAAAATCCTCCACAGGTGCAAGCAGCGGTCCACAGGTAACCCTGTAGAGTAGAGCTGGAGACGAGTCCTGTTTGAGATCAAGATACTTTTTCATTGTGTGAACACAACAAAATAACTTTATTAGTGCAGCAACGGGAAATAAAACCTACTGTACTGTAGACAGTACTGTGCCTGATCTCCTGCCATTAAAGAGCCTAAATTGTTTTTTTAATTATTCCCATCTTTTAGTGTGTTATATGGATCTATATCTCTCCCACAGATAGCACTTTTTCTTAACTACCTTAACCCTTGTGTTGTCTTCCCGTTAACCATGAACGTATCCTTCCAGTTTAAAATTGAAAATGAACATTTTTTTTGTGCTTTTCCAATGTTTTTGCCGCTTTTTCTGATTTATTTGTTACTTTTTCCCATGGTTTTGGCGCTTTTTTTAAAAAACCTGAGCTGGTTTAATGATATATTTCACACTTATTCTTGGAATTCATGGTCAACAAAGCTCATTTATATGAATTTATACATAAGTTGTTAGTTAAAAAGGCAGAAATGATGAATTATTTTGACTAATAATTAAGATCTGAGGATGTTGAGTGGATCACAGATGGGTAGATGTCAAAGTTTAGTCCGGATACTGTTTGGAAAACATAAAAAAAATAAAAGAATTCAAATGCTATAAGATTAAATAAAACACCCAAAAAATTAAATGAAAGTAATCATTAATGTTACCTGAAAAATGTTGTATGGAATCATCCATGTTATTTTTGGGCAATTTGGTTGAAAGAACTCCATATTTCTGATATAAAATACTGTGAAATGGTTCAATTTGACCCGAGGACAACACGAGGGTTTGAAATTCCTCTATTGGTGATGTCATTGATTAAGAAAACCAGCCCAGTTTTTCAAATGTGCTGCCCATGGTAGATGCTAGTCCGGTGCTTAGTCCGCCTTGTTCTGCCTCTGATTGGCTTACCCTGGTAGTCTTCACCTAACCCTAACCAATCCCCACTCCCCATGCCTATACCTAACTACGTCGACCCTTCAAGCAGATCCGTTTTAGGGTCTGCCGCTGCCCATATAGGCGCTGCCTGAGCAAGCACAGCCCCCCAAGCAGCGGGTTTGAATTTGGTTGACCAATCACAACATGTTGGGCCAGTAGACCAATCAGAGCAGACGGGAAGAGCTCAGACCGAGTGTTTCGGACAGAGGAGCTGCAGCAGGGGGCTGTGTGAGAAACATATGTTTTACAACGTCTAATGATGTAAACCTATTCTAGTAGACACCAAGAGTGCAGTAATAGGGTCTTTTTAAAGCTGGGTTTAGTTTAGCTGGAAACACTGCAGACAGTTATAGAAGACTGCAGTGCTAGATCAAAACAAAGAGTATCTTCATCACTTCTGCGTAACCATTTGAGGGCTTCGTCCATGCCGTTTAAGAACCAATAACAAATAAACACAGTGCTTTAATGATCCCCTTAATTAATAGTTTGTGCCTTTTCCACAAAAAAGTATTGAATATGAATTATCTTCTTTAAACAAATCTTCAATGGATGAGTGGGACTTTAATTGCATACTACAGCACTCTCATTTCTGTGGCAGTGAGACTAAAAAAAATGAATAAAAACCTAAAAGCTTGAGACGTCCTGATGTAGAGAGTTACTGATTTGACACTTGAGATTATTCTGCTGTAGCGGTAAGAAAAGCTGTAAGATGCCTTTATAAGTGTGAGGGTGTCGAATGAAATATTCCAATGACAGATCCGCGGGTGATAAAATGTGTCCTGTGTGACAGTGGATGTAAACCCACTGAGCTAAAAAGGGAGTAGAACCAACAACCCTCCATCTTAGATGCCTTTCCATTGAGAGACACACCCTTAGATGGCTGACCAGCTGTTTACAGTGGTAGTTGTTGTGTGTAGATGTAGCATCGTACTGTACACAGAAATAAAATTGATCATTTCTAAAACTATTTGCATGCATTGCATCTGGAAATGTTACGGTGAGTACATGTAGACGAGAACATTGGAGTAGTTTGTGTTTGTTGTCGTGCTTGGTTGGTGGAGACATCCAAAACCAAACATGTGATTTCTGTCTTTTGGTGCTGGGCAGGTCGTGCGTTGTAGAAAAGCTTTCTACAGTTTTATTGGGTGGTTTATCAGATCCTGAAGGACTTAAACAACAAACAATTCTTTATATGTTGTATTTTAGTGTATTTTCATCACAGTTGAAGTTAAAGCTGAGACTAGAAAAGCGATATATAAGAAGAGTCCATTTACATTTACACTTAAAAATGGCTGAGGAGACATTTCTGGTTTATTTTAGGCATGTTTCCTCAAGCCAAGCCAGGGGTTTAAAATGTTAAAAGAGGCTAAAAGCCGAAGAGAGCTGCAGATTAAGGGTTCATTCAAAGTGGAATCACCATTGCGGATGAAAATTTGTTGATGAACATGCCACTGGTCATCTGCTGTACCAATTGGAGGTTGGTGGTTCGATCCCTGGCCCATGCAGCCTACATGTCGAAGTGTCCCTGGAAAATAGCCCCGAATCCCCAAATTCCTCCGGATCAGAGATGCTCACAAGTCTCTGAGCTAGAGTCCAAGTCTCTCGTGGTTATAATATGTGTTGTGTCACCTGCTGCGTTCCATCCAGGCTGGAGAGAGCAGCCCAGTTCAGACCGAAGATTCACGAGACGAGTTAAAACTTAGCTGAGCTAGTGACGGCCAAATGAAGCTTCGTGAATCAGTGTCTGTATTTTCTGAGCTCTTGGTTTTAAGAGAAAGTCCTGAGGCGTTGCAATTCAGTGTATTCTCAACCAATAGTTGAACAGAGATGCTTGCTACAGTTACATTGACTGACTTCTCTATTGGCTGTAGAAACAGGAGACGTCTCTTACATCCTAAAACCAGCCTCTGGATACTCCACCAGCTGACTTCTCTATTGGCTGTAGAAACAGGAGACGTCTCCTACGTCCTAAAACCAGCCTCTGGAGACTCCACCAGCTGACTTCTCTATTGGCTGTTGAAACAGGAGACGTCTCCTACGTCCTAAAACCAGCCTCTGGAGACTCCACCAGCTGACTTCTCTATTGGCTGTTGAAACAGGAGACGTCTCCTACGTCCTAAAACCAGCCTCTGGAGACTCCACCAGCTGACTTCTCTATTGGCTGTAGAAACAGGAGACGTCTCTTACATCCTAAAACCAGCCTCTGGATACTCCACCAGCTGACTTCTCCATTGGCTGTAGAAACAGGAGACGTCTCCTACGTCCTAAAACCAGCCTCTGGAGACTCCACCAGCTGACTTCTCTATTGGCTGTTGAAACAGGAGACGTCTCCTACGTCCTAAAACCAGCCTCTGGAGACTCCACCAGCTGACTTCTCTATTGGCTGTTGAAACAGGAGACGTCTCCTACGTCCTAAAACCAGCCTCTGGAGACTCCACCAGCTGACTTCTCTATTGGCTGTAGAAACAGGAGACGTCTCTTACATCCTAAAACCAGCCTCTGGATACTCCACCAGCTGACTACTCTATTGGCTGTAGAAACAGGAGACGTCTCTTACGTCCTAAAACCAGCCTCTGGAGACTCCACCAGCTGACTTCTCTATTGGCTGTAGAAACAGGAGACGTCTCTTACGTCCTAAAACCAGCCTCTGGAGACTCCACCAGCTGACTTCTCTATTGGCTGTAGAAACAGGAGACGTCTCTTAAGTCCTAAAACCAGCCTCTGGAGACTCCACCAGCTGACTTCTCAATTGGCTGTAGAAACAGGAGACATCTCTTACGTCCTAAAACCAGCCTCTGGAGACTCCACCTGCTGAGTCGCAGCGACACCATCAGCTGGTTCGAGTCGAGCTGAGACGGGCCGGTTCAGACCCCTGCAACTTTTCTCTGTATGAGTCTCAAGTCAAGTCTGAAAACACTGTGTACGCGACTTAAGTGTGACTTGAGTCTGAGTCTCAAACTTGAGTCTCCATCTCTGCTCTCAATGTTGTGCCATGAACATTTAGCTTCTATGGCAACCAAGACTTGTATGTGTGTGTAAATGGGATGAATGGTGGCTACCACTAGGGTCAACTAGAGGAGAAAAGCTCTATATAAAGCAGTCCATTTACTCAAACCATCTTGACACTGCTGACATTTGGGACTAAGGAAGCGACCCTATTAGCTGCAGTCCCCCATCCACTTTTACATAACCCTGGTCTGACCTTGGGTTTCTCCAACGATCGGTCCAACAGCCAGGAGCACTAACGAGCAAAGCAGTATCGATCATCTTGACAAAGGCCCCACAGAGGTTAATTAGCTGGGTTTCCCTACCGTTCAGTCAGAACTGAAGTCTCTCGGATGAGAGACAAGACGTCTTTGAAGCAGCTTTTACCAAGTCCAGCTGATGGATGGATGGATGGATAACAATGACCTGGATTACTGAGAAACTTCCCAGATGTCAGTTATTTAGAACTAGTAGTGGCTAGTAACTTTGGATAACCACTAACTACAGTTCCTCGTTTTAGTCAACTTTAGCCTGGGTTCATAAACTTATGAGTATGTGTATATATCTAGACTTTAAGGTGATATTAATCTGTGGTGGATTTGTCTCTCGTTCTGCAGATGAAGATCGTCTGACCAGGAGGAAGAGTTTTGTGGACACAATCTCCCTGCAAGTGGACATCGTGTCCAACTACCTTCCAGACAAGGTGGGTCTATTTTCGGAAAAGAACACCCCCCTGGGGTTGGATCTGGTTTCACGGTGTACCATGGTGTACAATTTGACAGTTATGACACCATTGGTCTATATCCA
>CM057248.1:26837654-26842654 GCA_029931835.1 Etheostoma nigrum
GATCTCCAGCAGGGGGGACTCCTTAAACCTGCATTATATCTGATCTCCAGCAGGGGGAGACTCCTTAAAGCTGCATTATATCTGATCTCCAGCAGGGGGAGACTCCTTAAAGCTGCATTATATCTGATGTCCTGCAGGGGGAGACTCCTTAAAGCTGCATTATATCTGATCTCCAGCAGGGGGAGACTCCTTAAAGCTGCATTATATCTGATCTCCAGCAGGGGGAGACTCCTTAAAGCTGCATTATATCTGATCTCCAGCAGGGGGAGACTCCTTAAAGCTGCATTATATCTGATCTCCAGCAGGGGGGACTCCTTAAACCTGCATTATATCTGATCTCCAGCAGGGGGAGACTCCTTAAAGCTGCATTATATCTGATCTCCAGCAGGGGGAGACTCCTTAAAGCTGCATTATATCTGATCTCCAGCAGGGGGAGACTCCTTAAAGCTGCATTACATCTGATCTCCAGCAGGGGGAGACTCCTTAAAGCTGCATTATATCTGATCTCCAGCAGGGGGAGACTCCTTAAAGCTGCATTATATCTGATCTCCAGCAGGGGGGGACACGGGAGTAGTATTACCTGGGGACATCTAGTAATTTATAATAATTAAAGAGGTTTTCTGTGATCTTAATCCTATGCATCTGTAATTTGTCATGTAGATATTTTACCGCAAATTACCGGCAGTCGCCAAACACAGAGGCAGTGTGATAATATTAGTCCCTTTGAAATCAGCATCTCTGTGATCTGGGGTTGTGTTGGCTGCCTTGGCAACCATAAAGGAAAATTTAGGGGATTATGTCAGTAAATTTGAGTAAAATACAGACTAATTTGGTTCAAATATGCGGCACAAAACAGACGTGCACCATTGATTTTTTTTTTTTTAAATCCCAGTCCCCTGGTAACACCTGTGCAAATGGGCTTCAGGTTGTGATTTGAATCAACATGTAACTGCAGCTGTGTGGCAGAAGAAGTCTAGCGTGCGTCCTGTGGAGTCAGATTTCATTCGGCAGGGTGACTTTGACTATTTGCGTCTCCATTTCGAACCCTGCAGCTTTGTTGGCAACTTCTAAAAGACAAAGACAGATGTTGCTCCGCTCCTGTTCCATAATTTCAAAATGCCTACATCAAAAAAGAAATCCCAGATGTTAGCAGGCGTCCTCCGAGCAGCCATATTTGGAGTTTCAGATACAAAGCAGTGACATTTTGGGATGATTCAATCAGCTGTGCTTTTTCAACAGTTCCCACAGGGCCGTGTTGTGTTTTGCGAGAGCGGGACACGAGATGCTGGTGGAGCTGCAGCTGTGATCTGTTTATAGCAGATGGTTATCAGTGTCTCCTCTGATCTGAGCTCGGTGTCTGAAGGAAAACCCTCCAGTTGGGAGGCATCGTTTGGTCTGGGCAGCTGTGCAGAGCGCATCGCCACCGGCGCGTTATTCCAGGTCAAAGGTCAGCGGTCCCTTTCACTCAGAGAAAGTTGATTGGTTTGGAAGTAGTCTCGCATCGCCAGACCGTCCTCCACAGCCCTGCGGAGGAGGGTCTGGCTAGTTCACACAGCATTCCAGGATGGGAGAGATCTGCAGAGATCTGAGGACCAGGTAACCATAGTCCTCAGCAATCAGCCGCAGGTTAGAGCGCCAACACAGAGGAAGAGGAAGGTAACATCTGGCTACATTTACATCGCTACGTTTTGGTTTTTAAGCAGAGTTTTGAGCCAAAAGTGATCAAGGAGGAATGAGAGGGGGAAACACCAGAGCAGGGGTGAGTGAGAGGGGGGAACGCCAGAGCAAGGAGGAATGAGAGGGGGAAACACCAGAGCAGGGGGAATGAGAGGGGGAAACGCCAGAGCAGGGGGAATGAGAGGGGGAAACGCCAGAGCAGGGGGAATGAGAGGGGGAAACGCCAGAGCAGGGGGAATGAGAGGGGGAAACGCCAGAGCAGGGGGAATGAGAGGGGGAAACGCCAGAGCAGGGAGGAATGAGAGGGGGAAACGCCAGAGCAGGGGGAATGAGAGGGGGAAACACCAGAGCAGGGGGAATGAGAGGGGGAAACACCAGAGCAGGGGGAATGAGAGGAGGAAACGCCAGAGCAGGAGGAATGAGAGGGGAAACGCCAGAGCAGGGGGAATGAGAGGGGGAAACGCCAGAGCAGGGGGAATGAGAGGGGGAAACACCAGAGCAGGGGGAATGAGAGGGGGAATCACCAGAGCAGGGGGAATGAGAGGAGGAAATCGCCAGAGCAGGAGGAATGAGATGGGGAAACGCCAGAGCAGGGGGAATGAGAGGAGGAATACGCTCAGAGCAGGAGGAATGCAGAGGAGGAAACGCCAGAGTCAGGAGGAATGAGAGGGGGTACGCTCAGAGCAGGGGGAAACTATATAAGTCTGTGGAGAGGAAGTGATTATTTCGGCTTGTGCTTGTTGCACCTTTTCTCTGTTAGGGGGTGAACGATGGAGAGATAAGAGGGGGAAGTGAAAGTCAGAGAAGAGAGAGAGAGGCGTTGTTAAAGCTGTTTGTGTTTGATTGGTTTTTTGGACGTTTCCAGATGGTTTTGAACGTTAAAGGCGGGGTCGGCAGAGCGATCACATGACACATTACTTGAGATAATAAAAATCCCTTTTGATATTTTCCCTCTGTATAAAGACCTCTCCTCCACCGATGCATCAAAGGGATTTTCATCTGCGTAACGTCTTAGCTTTAAAGGCAAACTCTAGATTTTAATATCACCGTTATCGTAGCTCGACTTAGAAACATGCATTATATAAACTAACTGCACGATATCTTAACATCACAACGTCGACTGGGAATATTAATCCATATTAACAAGTTATTAGTATTCTCTAAAATCAGATTTTAGGGAATATTAATCCATTTTAACAAGTTATTAGTATTCTCTAAAATCAGATTTTCCTTAAAACTGATAAGAAAAATGTAAAATAAGCCAGCGTTTGCTCGGATACGATCACTTCCTTTATGAATGTGTCATCATAGCAGTATATCATATATTTTTGTACATTGTATGCATCCTGTATGGTTGAATTGTTGCCTGGTAGAGATTGGGAAATGCATTTCTTGTTTTTATTTTCAACATTACATTTTGTTGTTGTTGTTTACGATGAAGTCGACAGTTCAGGGTTTCAACGGGACGGTGCAGTTCTCGTCCATGCGGGAGAAATTGTCTCAGTGTTACTTTTATCTATTATATCATTTCAAATATGCTGAGAAATTCATGAATATCATATCTTTAGTGAGAGGGTGTCAGGTATGTTTGCTTAGTACAGAGAAGAAAAGTTTTATCTGCGCTAATTTCTAGCATCTGGAGTTCAATGTTCCCGGAGACGTTGCAGCTTGCAGAGTCTCCGATGAGTCTTCTCAGAGATCGAGGAGACTCCTCTGCAGATTCACTCCCATTATCTTTACATAAACAGCATCTGAGAACCAGATCAATAAACAAGAAACACGATTCGGTGCCCAGACTTCTTCAAGCAAAGAGACAGTTGTCAAAAAACGTCATGCCTATATTATATGTTGTGGTCTATTAAATTGGCTGCAATGTGAGTTTGAACAACTTCACCCATTCATGAAAATATTCACATGGAATGGATGTGTGGGAGATGTAGCGGAGTGAATCTGGTCCTGAATCTGTCCGGAGCTGCAACTTCTGTGTCAATAGTGAACTCAATAGTATAGCAAATGATCTGAGAACAGCCCAAAAGCTTAGCTGGATGCAGGAGTCAATCATCAGTCTGTGATTGACTCATCACTGCTACTTTTAATAAAGTATATTTCATAGATGTAGCTTGATTAGCTCAGTCTAATAACTGTTATTATGAAACATGATGTTTGCACTTTGATCACTGTGTACCTGGTACTATAGCTAAAATGAATGGGCACAGATAGTCTGTCGGTACAACTTGATCATCAGAGGTATTTTTCCCCAATGTTTAGTTTGTGAAATGTTGTATTGAAGAATAACTGCGTGTGAAACTGCCAAAAGTCCCTCCTGGCCGGTGATTAAAGTCACCATCAAGTCTTAAAATCCTGTCACATGGACCCTGTTTTCCCATGTTTGTGTCTCTTAGGGGACTGATGGGAACAACAATCTTTGACATTTGTCCAGTATTAGGCGAGACCCTAAACAACAAAAACAACTACAATGTGAGTTATTGGGCAATTATGTTCAATTTCCATCCACTAAAAGTTCTGTTTAACCTGACACAGCCCTGAATTCGCTAACAAGCTCAGATTATTAGTCTAAGGGTCTGACAACATTATGGGATGGATCCCTACAGAGACAAAGAGTAAGATCCTTTTAGTTTAACATGAAACAGCCCCAAACGAGGGTTCACTGTAACGAGAAGAGTCTGTACAGGTGTTAGGACTCAGAATGTGTTTTTTTACGCACAAAAACTCGGACTTTTTGGCGCACAAAATCTTTCAGATTAGAATCTGACCCTTTAAAGCCAAGAGGAGAAATCAGTGAAGAGGGGTGCAGTCATGTCGCTGCTGACGTGTCTCACCTCAGGATGCTGGACACAAACAATCGCTTGAAATATAACGAAGTGATGAACTTTTTAAGGGGGACTTTTTTCAGTTTCCCAGCTGAATTCTGCAGAACCGACGACCAAAACCAGCCGAGCTTTAGATGATGTGTCCTCGTGTCTGTGCTGCGTCTGTGATCCGCCTTCACAGCGAGCGACTGCGTGAAGCTCGGCTTCGTTTCACACACACTGAGGAGTCTAACCACTGACGGCGCCGGGGTTCACTTTGATTTAAGAGCCCACAATTTCCTGTTCAGTTCTGATGGTTCCACATGTGCAGAAGCCCGAAATGAACCTTTTTCCGCAGTTTACAGCCATGCAAACGGCTTTAAAGGTGCACCATGAGTCAACCCGATCGTAGGGATCTCTCCTTGATCCGCTAGCTGCCCCCCCTCCCCCAAATCTGCAATACAGTTGATATAGCGGAGTTAGACAGATTGTAGGTTGAAACAAAAACACAAT
>CM057248.1:26847654-26880154 GCA_029931835.1 Etheostoma nigrum
CTCAACAAACGGACTTGGACATGGTAAAAATGCAGCTAAGATGCATTAATTAACCCTCATGTTGTCCTCATGTTGTCCCATATCAATGTTCTTTTTAATTCCCCAAAATAACATGATTGATTCCACCCAACGCTCTTTGCCAAGTACAAATCTCTACTTTCATTAATTTTGGGGCGTCTTATTCAATTTTATAGCATTGTAAAACAAATGGAAGTGGTTTTGAAATAGTATTGAGTAAAAGTTGACATATTCCAGTCTGTGATTATCATCAACATCCATTCCTTTCATTTTAGTCTAACAGGGACGTTGTAGAGCGTCCTCTGGTGGACAGACTATGCAACGCCATCACTAACAGGGACGTTGTAGAGCGTCCTCTGCTGGACAGACTATGCAACGCAGGGACGTTGTAGAGCGTCCTCTGGTGGACAGACTATGCAACGCCAACATTCATAACATGGTTGACCGTCCGTTTTTATTTTATTTTTTAAATATTAATTCATCAGAATCATTTATTTGTCATTATAGATGATTCTGGTGATGAATATTTAAATATATATACTATTGATTTCTTTTTAATCGCCATTATAAATTCTGATACCGATGCTTAACCCTTTATTTTCTCAGTGAGATGCAGCCAAACGAGTGGAGTTGTACAGGTTTACCGTTGCTGTCTGGCTGTAGTTGGACATCGGACAACCCGACAGACTCCAGCAGGGACCAGGCGAAGAACGGCACCGTCCTCTTCTGAGCCACGTCCCAGTCTGCCGACAGACAAACCAGACATTTAGGAAGTTATGCCACTAACTCTGGATGGATGGATGAGTTGTTCGGCCTCTAAAATGTCAGAAAATGGTGGAAAATGTGGATCAGTGTTTCCCAAAAAGCCCGAGACGACGTCCTCCAATGTCTCGTTTTGTCCACAACTCAAAGAGATTCAGTTTCCTGTCACAGAGGAGAGAAGACACTAGAACAATATTCACATTTAACATGCTGACATTAGAGATAAATATGGAAGAAAATGACTCAAACAGATCAGTCGATTATCAAAATACTTTAAATTTAATAATGTAATAGTCTTTGCAGATCTTTTAGGAACATTTGAGCCACAGCGCTTGTGTTATGTATATTTTTATATTTTGTTTTGTGTACAAAGTTTTATGGGTTAAAGGAGATAGAAGTAAATAACCTTCAGGTTATGTTCACACTTGGCATCTTTTTTGCAGCCGAGAGCGTCTTTTGTTGCTATAACAACAGCTACTGCTACAGTATCCTAGAGCGCTATGTGGAGTGGTGCAAGAAAGAAAGAAGAGAGAGAGAGAGGTGCTAACGTTAGATAAAACAAAGTGGTGGAGCGAGCTAGAGAAAGAACAGAGAGAGAGAGGCGCTAATGTTGGATATAAACAAAGTGGTGGAGCAAGCTAGAGAAAGAACAGAGAGAGAGAGAGAGAGGCGCTAATGTTGGATATAAACAAAGTGGTGGAGCGAGCTAGAGAAAGAACAGAGAAAGAAAGAGAGAGAGCGAGAAAAAGGTGCTAATGTTAGATAAAACAAAGCGGTGGAGCGAGCTAGAGAAAGAACAGAGAGAGAGAGATGATAAAACAAAGTGAGTTCCCTGTACAGGGAGCACCCGGTCATATCATATAACTCACTATGCCCTGACTCCATTTGTACTTGTTGTTATGGCAACGGCAGGTCTGTCTACTCCACTTGTCATTGGTGGGCTGTCCATAATGTGCTGGACGTGGTGTTTATTTTTAATTTTGTTTTTTTTTAGAGAAGTTGAACTTTTTCCAACTTTAAAAGACGCTCTGAGCTGCAGAGCAGAAGTCGGCGGTGGCGTTTTGAAGTCCTCCCAACAACACGCCGACTCCGCTCTAGGATCATAATGTGGAACAGATGCTGGCAGCTTCTGTTCAGAGTGCGAACAGAGCCCGGTGCTGGACACCTGAGGCCCGGTGCTGGACACCAGAGCCTGGTGCTGGACACCTGAGCCCTATGCTGGACACCTGAGGCCCGGTGCTGGACACCTGCGAGGACTGGAGGTTGTAGCTGGTGCTGGACATCAGAGCCTGGTGCTGGACACCTGAGCCTGGTGCTGGACACCTGCGAGGACTGGAAGTTGTAGCTGGTGCTGGACACCTGAGCCCTCAGAGCCTGGTGCTGGACACCTGAGCCTGGTGCTGGACACCTGCGAGGACTGGAAGTTGTAGCTGGTGCTGGACACCTGAGCCCTATGCTGGACACCTGAGCCCTGTGCTGGACACCTGAGCCTGGTGCTGGACACCTGCGAGGACTGGAGGTTGTAGCTGGTGCTGGACACCAGAGCCTGGTGCTGGACACCTGAGCCTGGTGCCGGACACCTGAGCCTGATACTGGACACCTGAGCCTGATACTGGGCACCTGCGAGGACTGGAGGTTGTAGCTGGTGCTGGACACCTGCGAGGACTGGAAGTTGTAGCTGGTGCTGGACACCTGAGCCCTGTGCTGGACACCTGAGCCCTGTGCTGGACACCAGAGCCTGGTGCTGGACACCTGAGCCTGGTGCTGGACACCTGAGCCTGATGCTGGACACCTGCGAGGACTGGAGGTTGTAGCTGGTGCTGGACACCAGAGCCTGGTGCTGGACACCTGAGCCTGATGCTGGACACCTGCGAGGACTGGAGGTTGTAGCTGGTGCTGGACACCTGAGCCCGGTGCTGGATTATATATTGATTATATTTTTCCGATAGTTTGCACCACACATCATACGCTATCATTTCTTTGACAATTTGATTGATCCGAACAGCTCTGGTTGGAGCATAGTTGCTCCACAACGGATCAAGTCCACACCAAACTCCCCAACCTCAAATATTGTGGGCGGGGCTAAGTGCGGCTGCATCCAGGCTAGTTGTTATTGGCTGTCTCTGATGAATTACAGATCAAAGGTTCAGTACTAGGGACCGTGTACCAGGCAGTTCTCTAGATGTGTGACTTCCAAGACTCGGGGAAACAGAAGCTCTCCATTTATTGGCTACGAGGGAAAGACTAGTGCCAAGCAACGTTTAACCTCCAACAACAACAAAGCCTAAAGCAAAGACAGAAAACATCAGATCCATTAGACTTTTATTAGCTCTAATTACCCACTTTCCTCCCAGAGATTGGGAATATGCATTTATGGTTAATGTCCATTGTGGGCTGGTGTTTTCTTCTGGCTGTCATTACAGGTCACTACAGGTCACTACAGGTCATTACAGGTCATTACAGGTCATTACAGGTCATTGGTTATTTAATTTCACGTCTATAACCCTATTAAATAGAATTAACGTGACTGAATCCATGAGAGTAACCTGCCTAATTTATTCATTTCATTTAGATTTCCTTTAACCGTCGGCCATAATGAGGAGAAGCAGAAGAAGAGAGAAGGTAAGAGAGATTTTCTATATTTTAACTTCATTGACATGCACGTGATATACAACACGCAACAAGAAGATAAAATGCTGCACTTTCTTATTGTTGCGTGTTGTGGTGATATTTTTTTACATGTGATATTTTTTCTGCATACTTTATAACTTTTTATGACTTTTTTCGACATACTGTACTAAGACATTTTGACAAAGTTTTTTTGACATCATTTTTTTGACATACTGTACTATGTAAAAAACGTTTTTTGACATAATTTTTCCGACATGTACTTTGACTTTTTTGACATACTGTACTATGTAAAAAACGTTTTTTGACAATTTTTCCGACGTGTACTTTAACTTTTTTGACATACTTGTACTATGACTTTTATGACATACTGTACTATGACCTTTTGACCTTTATGAAATACTGTACTATGACCTTTTGACCTTTATGAAATACTGTACTATGACTTTTTTGGCATAATCTTTCCGACATGTACTTTTTACTTTTTCGACATACTGTACTATGACTTGTTGACTTTTTTGCCATACTGTACTATGTAAAAAACGTTTTTTGACAATTTTTCCGACATGTACTTTGACTTTGACATACTGTATTTGACTTCTTTTTTTTTTTTTTTTCTTTGTGGACGTTTCTGCTCTAATCACCCACTTTCCTCCCAGAGATTGGGAATATGCATTTATGGTTAATGTCCATTACGGTGCTGGTGTCTTGGTCATGTCATGGCTAGTCATTACAGGTCATTACAGGTCATTACAGGTCACTACAGGTCACAGGTCTACAGGTCATTGGTTATTTAATTTCACGTCTATAACCCTATTAAATAGAATTAACGTGACTGAATCCATGAGAGTAACCTGCCGAATTTATTCATTTCATTTAGATTTCCTTTAACCGTCGGCCATAATGAGGAGAAGCAGAAGAAAAGAGAAGGTAAGAGAGATTTTCTATATTTTAACTTCATTGACTACGTTTACATGCACGTGATATTCCATTTTTTCCCTTATTTATGGTGGAAAAACGCAACACTTGGAAAACGCACACAAATAGAGCACAACAATAATACTGTACTTTGACTTGTAATGGGAAAATTACATTTAACCAATGATTTTCATATTAATTATTCATAATAAGATCTCCAATGCCTCTCAGAGTATATGACTTCTGTATCTGTGTGTTTCTCCTTGATGGAGACCACTGGGTTTGTTATGACTCCACACCATCTCCTTAAAGGAGAGATGACGTGGAGCCTGACAGAAACAGTTGCCTAGAGCGGTGTTTATCAACGTAGGTCCCAGGACCCAGGTCCCGGGGTCCCTGGTTGAGACCATAGCAGGTCCCGAGGCCCCGGGTCGAGACCACAGCAGGTCCCAGGTCGAGACCATACCATAGCAGGTCCCAGGTCGAGACCATACCATAGCAGGTCCCGGGTCGAGACCAGAGCCTATCCAAGAGACAAGATGTCGTTTGTCAGCTAAGATAGAATGACTGGTCAAGATACTTGCGACACGCGAGGTACAGATTCAGAAATACGTAATAGAACAAACTGCCTGAGGTCCGTTAATTGTTATGTTTGAGATTAAACTGGTTTCCTAACAAGGGGTTTTCTCCTCTGGGGCGCTGGATATAAGGAACTGTCATATGTTACGCAGGACGCAGAACTGTTGTCACTTTGTAACTCTGATTCATTGTGAAAGCTGTTCTTGTCATTTTTGATTGTTCTCTTGAGAAAATAATTAAACCCTTCCACCGAATACCTAAACTTTTAATCCAGTTTGCAGCCTGTCTTTATTTTGTTTCAACAAGGTCTCTTCTGTCACTCATATTCCTCCCTCGCTGTAACAGAAACTTCCACCACAGACTTAGCGTTGTCGGCAGGATTTCAAGGAGGGATCAGATCGGGACTCGGCTGGTGACTGATGACAGCATCCAGGGATCTGATGGTCACCGGCCTCTAAACCTTCATCTGCCTCTAAACCTTCATCCAGGGATCTGATGGTCACCTGCCTCTAAACCTTCATCCAGGGATCTGATGGTCACCGGCCTCTAAACCTTCATCTGCCTCTAAACCTTCATCCAGGGATCTGATGGTCACCTGCCTCTAAACCTTCATCCAGGGATCTGTGATGGTCACCTGCCTCTAAACCTTCATCCAGGGATCTGATGATCACCTGCCTCTAAACCTTCATCCAGGGATCTGATGGTCACCTGCCTCTAAACCTTCATCCAGGGATCTGATGGTCACCTGCCTCTAAACCTTCATCCAGGGATCTGATGATCACCTGCCTCTAAACCTTCATCCAGGGATCTGATGGTCACCTGCCTCTAAACCTTCATCCAGGGATCTGATGATCACCTGCCTCTAAACCTTCATCCAGGGATCTGATGATCACCTGCCTCTAAACCTTCATCCAGGGATCTGATGATCACCTGCCTCTAAACCTTCATCCAGGGATCTGGCGGTCACCTGCCTCTAAACCTTCATCCAGGGATCTGATGATCACCTGCCTCTAAACCTTCATCCAGGGATCTGGCGGTCACCTGCCTCTAAACCTTCATCCAGGGATCTGATGGTCACCTGCCTCTAAACCTTCATCCAGGGATCTGATGATCACCTGCCTCTAAACCTTCATCCAGGGATCTGATGATCACCTGCCTCTAAACCTCGCCAAAGCATCTTTGAGAGACCGAGGGTCAGAAACCACGGAGGGCTCGCTGATTCCACTCTGAAATTCAAACGAAAAGGAAGCAATTTCAAACAGCGGGGGTAAGTTGAAGTTTCAATTGTCAACTATTTGAATTGGATATTGAGACAGTTTGTGAGACAGGTATGGACCGTGGTTTCTCTGAGGGTATTCGGTGAAAGGCTATCTTTGTTTTGAGAAACTTTGGGTTGTGTACAAAACAGGAGAAAAGGGTTTTCTTTGGCACCCAGGTTGTTATATATATATATATAACAGATAAAAAGTGCAGATTGTCATCATTTCATCCAATACGGACTAGGACGGGGTGACTGATAGGTTTTAAAATCTATCACA
Source organism: Etheostoma nigrum (assembly GCA_029931835.1). Lineage (NCBI taxonomy): Eukaryota > Metazoa > Chordata > Actinopteri > Perciformes > Percidae > Etheostoma > Etheostoma nigrum. The sequence continues at coordinate 26,854,098 of CM057248.1, forward strand.
GATAAGCAGTCATTGTAGCTTAAATTAAGTTGCAGCTGTTTACAGGTTTTCCCGCAAAGTTTACCGAGAACTAAACTGGGCCGTATTATAATAATAATGTATTTTATTTATACCGCACTTTTCATTCCAAAGAATCTCAAAGTGCTACACAGGAGAATAATAACAATAAAAACCTTTCTGAATAAAAAAAGTCTTCAGTTCAGCTTTGAAAGTGTCCAGGTTCTGCACTGCTCTCAGGTCACTCGGGACCTGGTTCCAGAGCCGTGGTGCAGCTGAACAAAAAGCTCGGTCACCCATAGTACAAAGCCTTGTGGTGGGGACCTGTTGACCTGAGGGTGTGGGGGGAGGGTTTCAAGGTGATGAGTTCTTGTAGATATGTATAGTGACGATTATACGTGAAGAAGTACTTCGGCTGGTTGTTATCTGTTTTTCTTTTTTGTGTAAAAATGGGTAACAGGAGCACCACGTCTCACGTTCCTTCAGGACCAGGGGTGGATCAAATGATGAGGAAGTTCGGTCCGAAATCTTTGGGATGTCTGTCATATTGGACGACAAAACACGGTTCTCCTGAAAATGGTTCTTTAAGTACAGGCAAACTCAGAATGCTAAAACAGGATGTAGAAGAAGAAGAAAAACTATTGAGAGGGGGATAAATGATTAGCAACCAAGATCTGATTAAAATAGAGAAAAAACAAGGAATGTTTTAGTCCAGGGGTCTTCAACGTTTTCCAGGCCAAGGACCCCCAAATTATAGTATATTGTATAAAATTGTGTTATATCAAACTGGTCCTATAGTGCCATGTGTAAATGTACCTTGTTATTGTGCATTCAATACTAAGATACTCAAATAATACACAGGCACAGTGAGTAGGGTGGCCATGCCACTGCCATTTATAAACATAACATAACACAATAAACTGATACCGGCCAAGATCAACAATGTCTGTCAATTGCATGTAATCATGCATAAAAGCTATTCAAATGGACATTTTTAAAACATAAATGGGGGGAATATAAAAAGTCTAATCAACCAAAACTTTTGCGACCCCCATGCAGTACCTCCGCAGACCCCCTGTTGAGCCCTGTTTTAGTCAGTGGATGGAAGAAGCCACTCGCAGGGAAAGAAAACAGATGAAAAAACTAGGAACTAAGGAGGGAACAGACGATGCTGTTGAAACACAGAAAGGAGAAATGAACACTGTCACTAATGCATTTTCCCTCTATCCGAGTCTTAAAGATGGCGATCAGCTGCTCCACACACCCCCACCCTCCTCCGACGTCCGGGTCTCCCCCAGAAGCAAGCACCAGGGGCGGACCAGTTCCCACACAGCAGCCCCGGCCTCTCCCCCACCTACATCTGGCAATAACAGCAGCATCGGGTACCGACATCCAATGCTACAAGTCAGCTGAACAAGCTGAAGAGAGAAGAAGAGAAACAGAAGTAAAATAACTTGGACAACGTTGGCTGGAAAGGGAGAGAGGGAAAAAGCAGAGGATGAGGTGGAGGGCAGAGGCCAGCAGTGGACGGAGACACATGTTTCAACTGCGGAGGACCAGGTCACTGGACGGGAGGAGAGTCTGAACCAGCTGATCTGTTTTTTGACTTTTGTACTTTTTTGACATGCTGTACTTATTTAGTTTTTCAACATACTGTACTTTGACTTTTTGACTCTTTCACTTTTGGGACTTACTGTACTTTGACCCTTTTACTTTTTTAGTTTTTTGACATACTGTACTTTGACTTTTTGGACATGCTGTACTTTTTTACTTTACTGTATTTTGACTCTTGGACTCTTTCACTTTTTGGACATACTGTACTTTGACCTTTTTGGACTTAGTGTATTTTGACTTTTTGGACATACTGTACTTTGACTTTTTTGATATACTGTATTTTCACTTTTTGGACATGCTGTACTTTGACTTTTACTTTTGGACTCTTTCACTTTTTGGACTTACTGTACTTTGACCTTTTGACTTTTTCGACATACTGTACTTTGACTTTTGCACTTTTTTGACATACTGTATTTTCACTTTTTGGACATGCTGTACTTTGATTTTTTACGTTTTCGACCTACTGTACATTTACTTTTGGACTCTTTCACTTTTGGCACTTACTGTACTTTGACCTTTTTGGACTTTTTCGACACGCTGTACTTTTTTGATATACTGTATTTTGACTTACTGTACTTTGACTTTTTGTACTTTTTGGACATACTGTACTTTGACTTTTGGACTCTTTGACTTTTTGGACATGCTGTACTTTTTTACTATTTTGACTTTTGGGACTTACTGTACTTTGACCTTTTGACTTTTTGGACATGCTGTACTTTTTTACTTTACTGTATTTTGACTCTTGGACTCTTTCACTTTTTGGACATACTGTACTTTGACCTTTTTGGACTTAGTGTATTTTGACTTTTTGGACATACTGTACTTTGACTACTTTGACTTTTTTGATATACTGTATTTTCACTTTTTGGACATGCTGTACTTTGACTTTTACTTTTGGACTTACTGTACTTTGACCTTTTGACTTTTTCGACATACTGTACTTTGACTTTTGCACTTTTTTGACATACTGTATTTTCACTTTTTGGACATGCTGTACTTTGATTTTTTACGTTTTCGACCTACTGTACATTTACTTTTGGACTCTTTCACTTTTGGGACTTACTGTACTTTGACCTTTTTGGACTTAGTGTATTTTGACTTTTTCGACATGCTGTACTTTTTTAGTTTTTTGACATACTGTACTTTGACTTTTGGACTCTTTCACTTTTTGGACTTACTGTACTTTTTTAGTTTTTTGACATACTGTACTTTGACTTTTGCACTTTTTTGACATACTGTATTTTCACTTTTTGGACTTACTGTACTTTGACTTTTTCACTTTTTTGATATACTGCTTTTTGGACATGATGTACTTTCACTTTTTGGACTTACTGTACTTTGACCCTTTGACTTTTTTACGTTTTCGACCTACTGTACTTTTTGATATACTGTACTTTGACTTTTCTACGTTTTGGACATGCTGTACTTTGACTTTTTACGTTTTCGACCTACTGTACTTTTACTTTTGGACTCTTTCACTTTTTGGACATACTGTACTTTTACTTTTGGACTCTTTCACTTTTTGGACTTAGTGTATTTTGACTTTTTCGACATGCTGTACTTTTTTAGTTTTTTGACATACTGTACTTTGACTTTTGGACTCTTTCACTTTTTGGACTTACTGTACTTTGACCTTTTGACTTTTGGGACATACTGTACTTTGACTTTTGGACTCTTTGACTTTTTTACGTTTTCGACCTACTGTACTTTTTGATATACTGTACTTTGACTTTTCTACGTTTTGGACATGCTGTATTTTGACTTTTTGGACATGCTGTACTTTCACTTTTTGGACTTACTGTACTTTGACCTTTTTACTTTTTTGACATACTGTACTTCGACTTTTGGACTCTTTCACTTTTTCGACATACTGTATTTTGACTTTTGGGACATACTGTACTTTTACTTTTGAACTCTTTCACTTTTGGCACTTACTGTACTTTGACCTTTTTGGACTTTTTCGACACGCTGTACTTTTTTGATATACTGTATTTTGACTTACTGTACTTTGACTTTTTGGACTCTTTGACTTTTTGGACATGCTGTACTTTTTTACTATTTTGACTTTTGGGACTTACTGTACTTTGACCTTTTTACTTTTTCGACATACTGTACTTTGACCTTTTGACTTTTTGGACATGCTGTACTTTTTTAGTTTTTTGATATACTGTACTTTTGAACTCTTTCACTTTTGGCACTTACTGTACTTTGACCTTTTTGGACTTTTTGGACATGCTGTACTTTTTTAGTTTTTTGATATACTGTACTTTTGAACTCTTTCACTTTTGGCACTTACTGTACTTTGACCTTTTTGGACTTTTTCGACATGCTGTACTTTTTTGATATACTGTATTTTGACTTACTGTACTTTGACTTTTGGACTCTCACTTTTGGGACTTACTGTACTTTGACCTTTTTGGACTTAGTGTATTTTGACTTTTTTACGTTTTTGACATACTGTATTTTGACTTTTTGGACATGCTGTACTTTCACTTTTTGGACTTAGTGTACTTTGACTTTTGCACTTTTTGATATACTGTACTTGGACTTACTGTATTTTGACTTTTTTACGTTTTTGACATACTGTATTTTGACTTTTTGGACATGCTGTACTTTCACCTTTTTGGACTTACTGTACTTTGGACTTTTTCGACATGCTGTACTTTTTTAGTTTTTTGACATACTGTACTTTGACTTTTGCACTTTTTTGACATGCTGTACTTTCACTTTTTGGACTTACTGTACTTTGACCTTTGTACTTTTTTAGTTTTTTGACATACTGTATTTTGACTTGTTGGACATACTGTACTTTTTTAGTTTTTTGACATACTGTACTTTGACTTTTTCACTTTTTTAATATACTGTATTTTGACTCTGACTTTTTGGACATACTGTACTTTGACTTTTGCACTTTTTGATTTACTGTACTTTGACTTTTCTACTTTTTGGACTTACTGTACTTTGACTTTTTGGACATGCTGTACTTTGACCTTTTTGGACTTAGTGTACTTTGGACTTTTTAGACATGCTGTACTTTTTTAGTTTTTTGACATACTGTACTTTGACTTGTTTACGTTTTCGACACACTGTACTTTTTTGATATACTGTATTTTGACTCTGACTTTTGGACTCTTTCACTTTTTCGACATACTGTACTTTGACTTTTTCACTTTTTTAATATACTGTATTTTGACTCTGACTTTTTGGACATGCTGTACTTTTTTAGTTTTTTGATATACTGTACTTTTACTTTTGAACTCTTTCACTTTTGGGACTTAGTGTACTTTGGACTTTTTCGACATGCTGTACTTTTTTAGTTTTTTGACATACTGTACTTTGACTTTTTTACGTTTTCGACATACTGTACTTTGACTTTTGGACTCTTTCACTTTTGGGACTTACTGTACTTTGACCTTTGTACTTTTTTAGTTTTTTGACATACTGTATTTTGACTTTGACTTTTTTGACTTTTTCGACATACTGTATTTTGACTTTTGCACTTTTTGATATACTGTACTTTGACTTTTCTACTTTTTGGACTTACTGTATTTTGACTTTACGTTTTTGACTTACTGTACTTTGACTTTTGGACTCTTTCACTTTTTTGACATACTGTACTTTGACTTTTGCACTTTTTTGATATACTGTACTTTGACTTTTTTACGTTTTCGACACACTGTACTTTTTTCACATACTGTATTTTGACTTTTTGGACATGCTGTACTTTGACCTTTTGGACATGCTGTACTTTGACTTTTTGGACATACTGTATTTTGACTCTGACTTTTGGACTCTTTCACTTTTTCGACATACTGTACTTTTTTAGTTTTTCGACATACTGTATTTTGACTTTTTGCACATACTGTACTTTTTTAGTTTTTTGACATACTGTACTTTGACTTTTCGACTTTTTGGACATGCTGTACTTTCACTTTTTGGACTTACTGTACTTTGACTTTTTGGACATGCTGTACTTTTTTAGTTTTTTGATATACTGTACTTTTACTTTTGAACTCTTTCACTTTTGGGACTTACTGTACTTTGACTTTTTCGACATGCTGTACTTTTTTAGTTTTTTGATATACTGTACTTTTACTTTTGAACTCTTTCACTTTTGGGACTTAGTGTACTTTGGACTTTTTCGACATGCTGTACTTTGACTTTTTTACGTTTTCGACACACTGTACTTTTTGGACATCCTGTTCTTTGACTTTTGGACTCTTTCACTTTTTGGACTTACTGTACTTTGACTTTTTCACTTTTTTGATATACTGTATTTTGACTTTGGACATGCTGTACTTTTTTACTTTTTTGACATACTGTACTTTGACTAGTTTGACTTTCGACATACTGTTTTTAGACTTTTTCGACATACTGTACTTTGACTAGTTTGACTTTCGACATACTGTTTTTAGACTTTTTCGACATACTGTACTTTGACTTCTCCGACCCCAGCGGTGGAGGTCCAGTTGGAGCGCGTGAACACGGCGTCCTTCTTTCATTCCTTCAGAATCATTATTCTGAATATTGTTGGATTTGTATGTAAATGTACTCTGTGTGAGCCAACTCTACCGTCCGTGTCTTTCTGCAGCGAGCTGTCTGCCTTCTCCTCAGAATCAGCCTCGGGGATCGTGGGTCGGCTGGAGGCGCTGGTCTCTGATGTGGGTCCGACCGAGGGGACGCGGCTTCGTTCCCGTGACGTCTGAGAGACGCTTCTCGTTGAAGTTGCTGGCCGTCCTGCAGCGGCAGGGTGGAGACATTTAGTCATTACTAACAGGACAGCAGTGGATGCTAATTTTCCTAACAGATACCACGTAATAAAGCCCTAAAGAAAATCTACTTTAAAGTAGTTTTTGTGTGTGTCTATCTGTCTGTGTGCGTGTGCATTCACATTACATGTAACAAACCGACCTGTTTGTGAAGTTTTCTCTGCGGATGGTGTCGAGCTTCCTTTCACTTTGTTGGACTTCTCCATGGTTACGGTCGCTGTAGTTGTTGCTGTGTTGCCAGGAGTAGTTGTGAACACAGTTGGGAGTGTTGCCGTGACTACAAAGAACAACAACAACAATACAAACCAATCAGATCAGAACCAGTTCTGCGTCAGACCAGCTGCTTTAACTCTAAGAGTTCAAGTCAAGCCACAGGTCTCCATATGCAAAGGGGAGGGCAGAATGAAGTGGCCGGGGTGATGAACTCAAAGGGTTTAAATGGTCACCCCGAAACACGTGTGATGTTTTGAACGCGCAGAAAGCTTTTGGACAACACAGAAGAAGAATTAATAATAATGATAATTATAATATTTGCAAGACATTTGCATGCAAAAAAAGGGACAATTTGTTGCAGAAGAATTCACCAGAACGCAGAAAATGAAGTGTTTGATGCTCAAAATTTCCTGGAGGAGGACACACAAACCCCGCCCACCCATGTGGAGCCCAAAGTACTGCCCATGTACTTATGATTTCCTAGGTAATAGTGTCAGCCTGGTTCTCTGTGCAGTTCAGGTGAATGGAGCCCATCTATTCTATCCTGGTTCCAGGGGTGTTTTTGTCCCTGTACGATTGTTCCATTGACGTTTTAAAAATGGCTGAAATAAAGAGTTTTAAGCCTGGAGACCGGGCCAACCAGCTACGAGACCGGGTACAGAAACGATGAAAGGCCCCGGCCGAGAGACGTTACGTTAGGGCTGGGCGATATGGAGAAAATCTAATATCACGACATTTTTGACCAAAAACCTCGATATCGATACTGCAACAATATCGTAGTGTTGACTATCGGTGCTTTCACTAAATATTTACACAATGAGATTTTTCATAAATAACCACCAGTAATGTGGAGATAATAACTAAGGCAAAATAATAGAAGAGTTACAAAACCTCATTTATATGAAATTATATCATTTTTTTTGGGGTGGGGGGGGAATAAAACACCCAAAATTCAAACTGATCCTTCGTTTAACTTGGAAAAAGAGTCCGGTGAGTTCAGAAAATGACATCAATTTACTGTAATGCAGCCTTTAAAACCAGGAAAAGACAACAATTATGTCATATTACGATATTACCATATCCAGAATCTAAGACGATATCTAGTCTCATACCACGATATCGATATATCGAGAAATCTACAATCTCCAAAATCTATAAAATTACACATTTTGAAATGGGAAGGGAGTTTTGCTTGATTTCAACTCACCGTGTTCATCTGAAGCTCCGTGCTCCCTTTCACCATCGCCCTCCTCATCATCATCATCATCACCACCATCATCATCATCACCATCATCATCATCATCACCACCATCCTCCTCATCATCCCCCTCTTCTTCCTCTTCCTCCGGGGGACCGAGTTGTGGTTTTGCTGACGTCAGAGATGAAGTTGTGACGATGACTGCGCCTGCAGAAACATCACAGACGTCATCAATAAGAACTCGCAGTAAATATCCATTTTATCAACAATATATAATTAAAGACGAGAGTTCGTCCGGCTCTTCTTCTTCTTCTTCTTCGCCCAGCGTTTCTCTGTTGTAGACCAGCAGAACTGGATCTGCAACGGAGAACTCACCATGTTATGATGTGTTATTTCTTCTTCTTCTTCTACAGATTACATAGTTTCGCTCCAGACACGTATCACAGTACGTGTTACATTCTCATCTACGAGGTAGGTCTGCACGACTCGGGGGGGAAATATATGAATCATGATTTTTTTAAGCTTAGAATTGATATCACGATTCTCTGCAATGATTTCTTTTCCCCCAAAGTGTAATGCTTATTGCGCACATGAAATATGACAAAACAAAGCAAATTAGCAGATTTTCTTGGCACCTACGGCTCATCACCACAAGCCTGTAGTAGCGTTTGTGATGCAGTCCGTTTTGTAAAATTAAATGAGAATCAAAGTCTTAAATTAAAAAAATAAATAAAAATCTAAGTTGTTCAAAAATTTAATTGTGAACAGCGTGAGTTGATTAATCGTGCAGGCCTACTATGAAGAAATATTCCCCGCTGAGATATTCTGATATTATGTTCAATTCAATTACATTTTATTTATAGTATCAATTCATAACAAAGAGTTATCTCGAGACCCTTTACAGATAGAGCAGGTCTAGACCACACTCCAGAATCTACAAGGACCCAACAGGTCTAGTAGTTTCCTCCAGAGCAAGCAACAGTGCGACAGTGGCGAGGAAAAACTTCCTTTTAGAAAGAAACCTGGGACAGACCCAGACCCAGGCCCAGGCCCAGGCCCAGACCCAGACCCAGACCCAGGCTCTTGGTAGGCGGTGTCTGACGACCGGTTGGGGTTAGATTGAAGAGTGGCAATAACAGTCCCAAAAAATAGTAGTTTGTAGTAGTTCTTTGTAGTAATTCATGGCATAGCAGGGCACTGTGCGGCATTACAAGGCCCAGCAGGACGTAGCAGGGCGTAGCAGACTGTGTAGCGGGACCATGGCGACAGCTGCTACCATGATTTTGGGGGGAATGACTCCCCAGAGCAAGGTTCACACTCTCTCCGGACAGGCGAGGAGCGATTGTCGCACCTCGTAATTCATTTTCAATGAGAGGTGAGCGAACTCCTTCACCCCCAAGCGAAGGACTTTAAATACCTTGGGGTCCTTTAAATACCTAGGGGTCCTTTAAATACCCTGTGGTCCTTTAAATACCTAGGGGTCCTTTAAATACCCTGTGGTCCTTTAAATACCTTGGGGTCCTTTAAATACCTTGGGGTCCTTTAAATACCTTGTGGTCCTTTAAATACCTTGGGGTCTTTTAAATACCTAGGGGTCCTTTAAATACCTTGGGGTCCTTTAAATACCTTGTGGTCCTTTAAATACCTTGGGGTCTTTTAAATACCTAGGGGTCCTTTAAATACCTTGGGGTCCTTTAAATACCTAGGGGTCCTTTAAATACCCTGTGGTCCTTTAAATACCTTGGGGTCCTTTAAATACCTTGGGGTCCTTTAAATACCTTGTGGTCCTTTAAATACCTTGGGGTCCTTTAAATACCTTGTGGTCCTTTAAATACCTTGGGGTCTTTTAAATACCTAGGGGTCCTTTAAATACCTTGGGGTCCTTTAAATACCTTGGGGTCTTTTAAATACCTAGGGGTCCTTTAAATACCCTGTGGTCCTTTAAATACCTTGGGGTCCTTTAAATACCTTGGGGTCCTTTAAATACCTAGGGGTCCTTTAAATACCTTGGGGTCCTTTAAATACCTTGGGGTCCTTTAAATACCTTGGGGTCTTGTTCGCAAGTGAGGGGACCATGGAGCGTGAGATGGGTCGGAGAATTGGAGCAGCGAACGAGATGAAATGCATCCCTTCTTCCCGTGTGGTGGTACATAGCGACCAGACAGGCAACATCTAGAGATGTTTTCATGAATTGGACATTGGTTGAATCACTGCCTACTTATAGGAATCATGAACACTATCACATAAAACAAACACATCACCATCTGTTCTTCTAGGTGAGGAAAACTCGCAGAGCGTTGCCGTTATCAATCCCGATCGAGACTCAGACTGCGTGATTGGCTCACCGCGCCCGATTGCTGGTGGATTATGGGTCGCGTGATCCTTATTTATGTCTTCCTGCTCCAGTGCTTCCTCCGTCACGCCCCCATTCAAATCTGCAAAAGCGGCGACGCACAGGACAAGCGACGAGAGACGTCTGAGCCAAGTGAGTCATCAAGCAGCAGGAGGCAAACAGCGGGGGGAATTATTTTGGGTGCTTTGGGAAGCTGAAGGACGGCTTATCTCCAGCCAAATGTAATTATGAGCAGATTGGAAACGCACAAGTTTGCCAGAGAAGTACTTTGTGGAGGATCTTGGAAAAGAACGTGCAGATGGAAACGAGAGGATGTGACTGTTTTTACCTTCAGAGATCACACTTGGTTGAATCGTCTCTTCCTCTTCTCCCTCCTCTGCGACACAGATGGCTTTGAGTTTCTCAAAAACACAGCTAATAATGTCAATGTAAAAAAATATACACTGTTCAACAAGACTCAAAGTATACAGCCGGGCGCTTTGAGGCTGTAGTGCTGCACTGCTGTGATTGGACCCTAATAATAATGATAGTTAGATAGACAGGGAGGTGTGTTCAGGTGCATTCTGGGCGTGCTGGTCTTACAGGGAGGTGTGTTCAGGTGCATTCTGGGCGTGTGTTCAGGTGCATTCTGGGCGTGCTGGTGTTACAGGGAGGTGTGTTCAGGTGCATTCTGGGCTACTGGTCTTACAGGGAGGTGTGTTCAGGTGCATTCTGGGCGTGCTGGTCTTACAGGGAGGTGTGTTCAAGTGCATTCTGGGCGTGCTGGTCTTACAGGGAGGTGTGTTCAGGTGCATTCTGGGCGTGCTGGTCTTACAGGGAGGTGTGTTCAGGTGCATTCTGGGCGTGCTGGTCTTACAGGGAGGTGTGTTCAGGTGCATTCTGGGCTACTGGTCTTACAGGGAGGTGTGTTCAGGTGCATTCTGGGCGTGCTGGTGTTACAGGGAGGTGTGTTCAGGTGCATTCTGGGCGTGCTGGTCTTACAGGGAGGTGTGTTCAGGTGCATTCTGGGCGTGCTGGTCTTACAGGGAGGTGTGTTCAGGTGCATTCTGGGCGTGCTGGTCTTACAGGGAGGTGTGTTCAGGTGCATTCTGGGCGTGCTGGTCTTACAGGGAGGTGTGTTCAGGTGCATTCTGGGCGTGCTGGTGTTACAGGGAGGTGTGTTCAGGTGCATTCTGGGCTACTGGTCTTACAGGGAGGTGTGTTCAGGTGCATTCTGGGCGTGCTGGTGTTACAGGGAGGTGTGTTCAGGTGCATTCTGGGCTACTGGTCTTACAGGGAGGTGTGTTCAGGTGCATTCTGGGCATGCTGGTCTTACAGGGAGGTGTGTTCAGGTGCATGCTGGGCGTGCTGGTCTTACAGGGAGGTGTGTTCAGGTGCATTCTGGGCATGCTGGTCTTACAGGGAGGTGTGTTCAGGTGCATTCTGGGCGTGCTGGTCTTACAGGGAGGTGTGTTCAGGTGCATTCTGGGCGTGCTGGTCTTACAGGGAGGTGTGTTCAGGTGCATTCTATGCCTGTTACACACACAGGTGACATGCAGTGAGTGAGTGAGTGCGTAGAAGAACCCTTCTATCTTTATCCCTCCTCTCGTCTCCGTGTTGCCGCGGTGACCTGCGGGACTAATAGAGAGCGTACCTGGGGGCGTCAGCAGGAGGGGCGAGCCTGGCGATGGCGTGATGAGGTCGCTGTAGATCCCCGCGGCGTCGCTCCGGTTACCCACGCTGCTGGTCGTTAGCGGCTCCATCTCTGCAGGCCAGACACAATAACAGCTCAGGTCGAGTCAGAGCTAACACACACTGGCCGTTGAACTGCTGAGTCATAGTGGAGGTGGATGAAGCTGGTGTATCAGAACTGCTGAGTCATAGCGGAGGTGGAGAAAGCTGGTGTGTCACAACTGCTGAGTCATAGCGGAGGTGGATGAAGCTGGTGTGTCAGAACTGCTGAGTCATAGCGGAGGTGGAGGAAGCTGGTGTGTCAGAACTGCTGAGTCATAGCGGAGGTGGATGAAGCTGGTGTGTCAGAACTGCTGAGTCATAGCGGAGGTGGATGAAGCTGGTGTGTCAGAACTGCTGAGTCATAGCGGAGGTGGATGAAGCTGGTGTGTCAGAACTGCTGAGTCATAGCGGAGGTGGATGAAGCTGGTGTGTCAGAACTGCTGAGTCATAGCGGAGGTGGAGGAAGCTGGTGTGTCAGAACTGCTGAGTCATAGCGGAGGTGGATGAAGCTGGTGTGTCAGAACTGCTGAGTCATAGCGGAGGTGGATGAAGCTGGTGTGTCAGAACTGCTGAGTCATAGCGGAGGTGGAGGAAGCTGGTGTGTCAGAACTGCTGAGTCATAGCGGAGGTGGAGGAAGCTGGTGTGTCAGAACTGCTGAGTCATAGCGGAGGTGGAGGAAGCTGGTGTGTCAGAACTGCTGAGTCATAGCGGAGGTGGATGAAGCTGGTGTGTCAGAACTGCTGAGTCATAGCGGAGGTGGATGAAGCTGGTGTGTCAGAACTGCTGAGTCATAGCGGAGGTGGATGAAGCTGGTGTGTCAGAACTGCTGAGTCATAGCGGAGGTGGATGAAGCTGGTGTGTCAGAACTGCTGAGTCATAGCGGAGGTGGATGAAGCTGGTGTGTCAGAACTGCTGAGTCATAGCGGAGGTGGATGAAGCTGGTGTGTCAGAACTGCTGAGTCATAGTGGAGGTGGATGAAGTTCTAATATGTTCTTATATGTTCTTATATGTTCTAATATGGTCTTATATGTTCTCATATGTTCTAATATGTTTTTATATGTTATATGTTCTTATATGTATCTATTATGTTCTTAAATGTTCTAATATGGTCTAATATGGTCTTATATGTTCTAATATGTTCTTATATTTATCTTATATGTTCTAATATGTTCTTATATGGTCTTATATGTTCTCATATGGTCTCATATGTTCTAATATGTTCTTATATGGTCTTATATGTTCTCATATGGTCTCATATGTTCTAATATGTTCTTATATGGTCTAATATGGTCTAATATGGTATTATATGTTCTTATATGTATCTATTATGTTCTTATATGTATTTTATGTCATTTGAGCCTGCACTGTGACTGACAATAACGTTTTTCTTATCTAATCATATCTTCCTCCTCTCTTTTTCCTGCCTGAAAAATAATTTTTAAAATTAAAAAAAACAAAAACAAATCAAAGGGCAGTGTGTCTGTTGCGTCCTCTCTAGTCTCCTGAGTCAGTGTGCTGACGTCACACAGACTCACCTTCGCCGGTCGCCATCGTGCCGGTCGCCACGGCGTCGGTCTCCATCGTGCCGGTCGCCACGACGCCGGTCTCCATCGTGCCGGTCGCCACGGCGTCGGTCTCCATGGTGCCGGTCTCCATGGCGCCGGTCTCCATTGTGCCGGTCGCCATGGTGACGGTCTTCATCGCGCCGGTCGCCACGGCGCTGCTGAGCCCATCTGAAACACAGAGTTAATTATGATAGTTATTATTTTAATTGTGGAGCATAGTGCAAAGGGTGCTGGAATAAATAGTATTATATATTATTATATTACAATATTGACAGTATGAACTAATGATAATAACTTACCATAAGATTACAATTGGTCTAGCATCACTAAAAATCTTTTTCATAAAAACTATAGTAAACATGTTTTCTCTCAATGAACTAGCGTCTCTATGCATGTGTATGTGTACTCAGGACTAGTCACCTGTCTGGTTTGCGGCGGCGCATGCCGCGGCGGCGAGGCCTCTCAGCGTCGAGCTGTAGGCGCTCTGAGCCATGCAGTCGATGGCGGCCTGGTCGCATTCACAAAACCTCCGCTGACACCGATCACCGCCGTCTCCGGGACAAAGACAAAGAAAGAGAAGACAAGTCAATAATGTCCAAGGACTGGACCGTCATCTAAAGACGCTGACTCGCCAACCCCACTATCGGCCGTCGGACAGTCTGGCGAGGTCGGGGACTCGAGTCTGTTTGGTGTGTTTTGTGCCGTCGTCCGTCGGGGAGGCGGCCTTCATTTTGACCGACTTGACATGCTCGGTCGGAAGGCGGGCAGTCGGACTCAAATGACCAATCTGATTGGTGGAGAGCTAATGACGAGCGGGACGAGCGAGACTAGAGTCTCTGAAAATCTGAGGAAAATCTTTCAAACTGACTTTTATGGATCTGAAATGAAGACTCAGCAGCTGTGTGTGTGTGTGTGTGTGTGTGACAGAGAGAGAGACAAATATAAAAAGCTTCAAGTAGACTCTAATAATATAATCATATTGTTTCTTGAACTTAAATATCTGACTTTACGCCCACTATCTTCTTCTTCCCTATCATATTTATAATGCACCTGTTATAGCCTATTTTACAAATGATAGGTACGCCAGGGACGTCTGTTTTAGGGTCTAGGGTGACCAGACGTCCTCGGATTCAGGGGACAGTCCCCGTTTTTGGTTGTCTGTCCCTAGTAAATACAGAAAAAGAACTACCTCTGTCCCTGTTCTGTTTTTAAAGACACAACATTAGGTTTTTCCATCAGATTGATGGAATCTAAATGCAGTGGAGTGCATTTCTAAATGCAGCTTCACATTTACCGTACAGACACATGAGGGGTTGTCCTGTCTTACTCGTTGAACTCTCAGCGAGGAAGCACATGAGCAGAACTCCCCAAAGTGTCCTTTGGTGCATAAGTCTTACCACAGCTGGTGTTTGCTGCCGAACAGGTGAAGTTGTCGGGGAGGAGAGGCAGATGCTGCCTGCAGGGGGCGGCGTCCTGATAACACAGCCGGTGATTCTCACAGCAGCTGCAGCGAAGAAGAAAAACACAACAACTTTACAGGGAGGTGTGTTCAGGTGCATTCTGGGCGTGCTGGTCTTACAGGGAGGTGTGTTCAGGTGCATTCTGGGCGTGCTGGTCTTACAGGGAGGTGTGTTCAGGTGCATTCTGGGCGTGCTGGTCTTACAGGGAGGTGTGTTCAGGTGCATTCTGGGCGTATTGCTATCTTGAGGCAGCGGGAAGTGATCGCGCCATCGACCAACAAAAACCTCTGAAGTCAATAACGCAGCATTTCATTGGTTTTCTAACAGAGAATTAAAATGCTCCTAGGCTCGTGCACAGCACGCACACACTATGCTTGTTACACACACAGGGACACACACTATGCTTGTTACACACACAGGGACACACACTATGCTTGTTACACACACAGGGACACACACTATGCTTGTTACACACACAGGGACACACAGCAGCACACACACATGCAGAAGATTACAAATAAAAACATGATGGTGTAAATCCTCCATCATAATAGCAATACACCGAGGTTCAACCGATCCTGGCTGTTAAAGGGAATGGGAGAGGACCTCTGATTGGCTGTTAAAGGGAATGGGAGAGGACCTCTGATTGGCTGTTAAAGGGAATGGGAGAGGACCTCTGATTGGCTGTTAAAGGGAATGGGAGAGGACCTCTGATTGGCTGTTAAAGGGAATGGGAGAGGACCTCTGATTGGTTGATTACATGTTACTCCCAGAACACACCTCTGATTAATGAAGACACCAAGACCAACCCTTTAGGACCATGCACCCGGCCCACGGACCCTTTTTTCCTCCGTCAAAACTACCAAAGGTGGATTTGGACCCGCCCTAAACGCACCTGCGCCAGGCGCTTCACGCCGTGCGCTGAGATCGTTAAAATAGGACCCGATATGTTTAAAATGACATCATTGTTACACCTGATCGTTGCAGGGCTGTGCAATAAATCAAATGTTGATATCAGTTTCGATTTCAGCTCCTAACAATCACAAAAACAAGGTAACTGAGAAAAAGGAATATTTTGCACATTACAGTCTTATTTTGATTTGTTTCACTTTTTTCACTCTTCAGGGTTTTCCTTTAATCAGAACTGAAGAGAGACAGGAAAACAGGGAAGAGAGAGGGCATGCAGCAAATATACAAATACAAATATAAACCAGAAAATGAGCATAAAATGTGACCTTTTACTAAATGAACTACCTCATTGGGGATGGGAGGGTGTATCTATGAATACCAATGGCTCTATAATGTTTAAAAACCTCTCTCTCCAGCCGGTAGTCAACAATATTTCTGCCAATCAGAGTTTTAAAGGTCTTCCAGTCCACTTTGCACACGCCTGCCTCGAGCCCCCATGCTGTAGTTCAAATCCAGCAGCAGCTGCTGCAGCCGCTCCCCCGCTGCGACCAGTCGTACTCACGTGTCCAGAGGATCCGCGGGGTTCCCAGAGGAAGAGTGTCTGCAGGAGCAGCCGTAGTCCTGCAGGTCGCGGGGGCAGAGCCCCGTCGCACAGCGCAGCTTCAGAGCAAAGCCCAGCAGCGAGGGGTGATTATCGAAGACCTGGTGGAGCCAGGTGAAGCGCAGGCCGAGACAATCTGCACCACGAGACGGGGAAACAAGAAGAGACAAGAACATCATCTGTTATGTCTTTTCCACCAAGGCTAACCAGGTGCTGGTTCTGGTTCTGGTGCTATAGCCAGTTCGGTGCTGGTTCTACTCGCCAATTATCTAAGAACCAGCTGGATTTTCCCCAGCCTGAGAGCCAGAGCAGGGCTACGTTACAACGTCACTGTAAGTACCTCCGTTGTCATAGCAACGCGTCATGACAATCAACAATAATGGAGGACTACATCCCGAAACTTTTGCTCATGGCTTTACAAATTCACCCTGAAATTCAAAGACAGGCCTTGACAGCTATTTGTGACCGCCATGGACCGAGGACACGTCCAAGAAGAAAGATAATTATCTCGCATGATTTAACGTTTATTATTATCTTTTGCTAGCTTGCGAAGGCAACATCAGTAGCGTCAAGCAAAACACCGTTAGGGTGAACAGACGTCCCGGTTTGACCGGGGCGGTCCCAATTTTCCCGACAAAAAGCCTACCGGGACCCGCTCCCAGCACCTGACGTAACCGGTTCTTATCTCTAGACCAGCGCTGAGTTGGTGCTGAGTTGGAACCCGTTTTCTTGGCCCAGAGCCAGGTTTATTTGTGTGGAAAAGCAAAGAACCGGTTCAATATTTGGCACTGACTCCGAACCAGCACCAGAACTCCCTTGGTGGAAAAGACATATGTGAGGCTGTGAAGAAGAACTCGATATGTTCTCCATCTCGCAGGTGGAGAGCAGAGGGATTTAATCACAGATCATTCTGCTTCCAGGTTCCGAGAACCTGAGTCCAGAGACGCCTGCAGAGGGAGAAATCACTCAGGCCGCAGCTGTAGGACTGTAGGTAGACCATCACGGCTTGGGAATCAGTCAATAACACTGTAAGGGTAGTGGCCACGGATATCTTCTAAGACGGGGGTGTCAATCTCTGTTTTACTGAGGGCCACACTGGAGAACAGGGACATCAAAAAAGATCGAAAACTCAAATATTTTTGACTGTATTATTGCATGTCTTGCATAGTCTTCTCACTTATAGCACGGTCCACATAAAGCCCCCAAAAAAGTAGCCTAGCCATCAAAGAAAAAATCGACAAAGAAGGTCAAAAACGGGCCAAAAAACGTCGGGAAATGTGTCAGAAATGGTGAAACAAAGCAAAAAGTGCCCATATTATGATTGAATCCCTTTTTCTGGGGTTTGGGGGTTATTTTGGGTCTCTGGTACTTCCACACGTGTTCAAACTTGGAAAAAGAACTATCCATGGTGTTTTGAGTGAGATTTGGTTTCTGAATGTCCTCTGATCCGGTTTCTGAATGTCCTCTGATCCGGTTTCTGAGTGTCCTCTGTCTTCAGTCTCCGGGTGAGCTGTCCAACATCTGCACGGCTTTCTACGTCACTAGAGACGAGGGGGCTAACCGTAGCATGCTAGCTCGTTCTCAACGGCAAAACACTGCTCCAACAGCCACTAGTGGACCATAATCTCCAAAAGAACTACTTCCTGTCCCTGTTCTACTTCCTGTCCCTGTTGTGTCCCTGGTCTAGAAGAAGTCTCCCAGCTGATCCTGCCTTGGACTGACCAAAGCTGGAGAAAGAGTTATCAGCTGATGGATCTTACCGAGCTACTGAGCATGTGCAGCTCCCAACAAAGATAGTAATAGAAGGTAGATGTCTCACTCTGGAGATAAAACTAGAGAGATGTCTCACTCTGGAGATAAAACTAGAGAGATGTCTCACTCTGGAGATAAAACTAGTAGAGATGTCTCACTCTGGAGATAAAACTAGAGAGATGTCTCACTCTGGAGCTAAAACTAGTGAGATGTCTCACTCTGGAGATAAAACTAGAGAGATGTCTCACTCTGGAGATAAAACTAGGGAGATGTCTCACTCTGGAGATAAAACTAGAGAGATGTCTCACTCTGGAGATAAAACTAGAGAGATGTCTCACTCTGGAGATAAAACTAGAGAGATGTCTCACTCTGGAGCTAAAACTAGTGAGATGTCTCACCTTGGAGAAAAAAACAGAGACCTAAACACACAGGGTGGAAACAGGATCTGTTTTTATCGTCACTAATGGATTGTCAAATGGACCAAATTGTCAATGTACCCTATTTGCCCCATAGGGTTACATAACAGCCCGGGCTGTTGCTGCCGGTTACAGCGTCCACGCTTAATACTGGACCCATGTCAAAGAGTGTTGTTTGAGTCTCGCCTGAAAGTCTTAGTTTGAACCGAACCGATGAATCCGACTTGGACTCACTCATTAATAATAATAAGCAGCTTACGTGTCGCATTGCTCACTGCATCATGTTTCATCCTCACCAGTCATGTAGTCTGGGATCTGGTCTCCGGCCTCTGGGTCCGGGCAGGAGACGGAGCCGGCAGACAGCGCTGGAGACAAAGACTAATGTGATTATACCAGTGACATTTAACACATCAGTAAACCCTCGCATTACATCATGCCACATTAGTGTAAATACACAAAACACATGGAAGCGTCACGGAAACAGTCAGCCGCGGCTTCATGTACATTTACAGGACACAAAATGGCCTATTTCATATTTCTTTAACCCTCTGAGGACAAAAGACGCACCGCATAGTCCACAAAACCCTCCTATTTAAAAAGTGATATTACAAAATTTCATTTTAGACATTTTTTAAAATTATTATATTCATATCTTATGCTACTTTTTTGAAGCCAAGACTTTTGTAAACTCAGGTTTGCACAAGAGTTTTGAGAAATATTTCCGCTTTAGGGTCAAATTATCTCCTTATGCATCGCTCTGGAACTATTTTGGGCGTCACTGTGCAGAAAGCTGAGTATGTTCTATGTGAAATATACGGGGCCAGCTCGGCCCATATAGAGGTTTATCCCTCCATGCAGAGGCCTAGGGTTTGAATCCGACCTGTGGCAATCTCCTGCATGTCTCTCCCCTTTCATATCTAAGCTGTCCTATCAATTAAAGGCAAAAATGCTCATAAATGCATGGGGATCATGCATATACCCTTAACCCTCTATTGCATGAATTATTTTTTAAACATGGTAAAAATGTCTTGATGTGTTTTTATTACTCCAGGATGCTAAAATAATGCAATTGCAAAAAAAAAAAAAAAAATTTAAATTGAAGGGGGGGTAGTTGGTAATTTGTTGCCATATGGCAACAACGCGCATTCGTGGAAAGTGCCAAAAAAATCCATTATTTCTTTAAAAACATGCTTTTATTGAAAGAATTCCCAAACAAATTCAACTTATATGTATCAACATGTATAGCCCGATGTGTTTACAGTCAAATTAGTTTAGTTTGAATTGTATTGTATGTTTTTCTTTTAAAATATTATAAATAATTGCAAACATAGCCTAAAGGTATAGTAATTCAATCTGAGCCCATTAGGCTAAATGTACACATTTCACTTCAATATTTGCATAATGTTGCCATATTATTTATTATATATTTTAGCCTTTTACAGAAACAATGTAACATTTGAACTGGTTTAAATTATGAAAAATTAAAGTTTACTTATTCCAGATAACAGTTGAATTTTTTTTTTTTTTCAAAGAAATGCTTCTAAAATTTAGAAAAACAACATTTTGGCTGATCCTGCAACGTGATCTTTAGTGGGGCACATGTCCGAAAAAAAGGGGGCGGGGCAACAGGATTCTGTCATCAAATGAATACCACTTCAAAATAAAAGACTTATTTACACATTTAAACAAAAAACAATGCATTTTATATGGTTTATTGTGAAAAACACTAAGAAAAAGAATGTGTTGCCATATGGCAACAACATGCAATAGAGGGTTAAAGGATAATTCAAAAAATCTAAACATCTAAAAATGCCCCTTATTAATAATATGTACGATGCATCGCGTTGCGGAGATTTCAGCATTGATGCAGAGACAGACCCCAATCGGTTATTAATACTTATTAATATAAAAAAAAGGCCTTAAAACATTTCTTTTTAGCAAAGCTTTTGGTCCCCTTTAGATGTTTTTTTTTTCCTCTCTTCTAAGAAAAGCTTTATTTATTTGTTTTAATTTACTTTTTTATTTTAATTTTTCTCTTTTTTAGCTGTAGTACTACTAACTACTTCCTGTCCCTGTTGTGTCCCTGGTCTAGAAGAAGTCTCCCAGCTGATCCTGCCTTGGACTGACCAAAGCTGGAGAAAGAGTTATCTAGCTGATGGGATCTTACCGAGCTACTGAGCATGTGCAGCTCCCAACAAAGATAGTATAGAAGGGAGATGTCTCACTCTGGAGATAAAACTAGTGAGATGTCTCACTCTGGAGATAAAACTAGTAGAGAGATGTCTCACTCTGGAGATAAAAATAGAGAGATGTCTCACTCTGGAGATAAAACTAGAGAGATGTCTCACTCTGGAGATAAAACTAGTAGAGAGATGTCTCACTCTGGAGATAAGACTAGTGAGATGTCTCACTCTGGAGATAAAACTAGTGAGATGTCTCACTCTGGAGATAAAACTAGAGAGATGTCTCACTCTGGAGATAAAACTAGTAGAGAGATGTCTCACTCTGGAGATAAAACTAGTGAGATGTCTCACTCTGGAGATAAAACTAGTGAGATGTCTCACTCTGGAGATAAAACTAGAGAGATGTCTCACTCTGGAGATAAAACTAGTGAGATGTCTCACTCTGGAGATAAAACTAGTAGAGAGATGTCTCACTCTGGAGATAAAACTAGTAGAGAGATGTCTCACTCTGGAGATAAAACTAGTGAGATGTCTCACTCTGGAGATAAAACTAGTGAGATGTCTCACTCTGGAGATAAAACTAGTAGAGAGATGTCTCACTCTGGAGATAAAAATAGAGAGATGTCTCACTCTGGAGATAAAACTAGAGAGATGTCTCACTCTGGAGATAAAACTAGTGAGATGTCTCACTCTGGAGATAAAACTAGTGAGATGTCTCACTCTGGAGATAAAACTAGTGAGATGTCTCACTCTGGAGATAAAACTAGTAGAGAGATGTCTCACTCTGGAGATAAAACTAGTGAGATGTCTCACTCTGGAGATAAAACTAGTGAGATGTCTCACTCTGGAGATAAAACTAGTAGAGAGATGTCTCACTCTGGAGATAAAACTAGAGAGATGTCTCACTCTGGAGATAAAACTAGTGAGATGTCTCACTCTGGAGATAAAACTAGAGAGATGTCTCACTCTGGAGATAAAACTAGAGAGATGTCTCACTCTGGAGATAAAACTAGAGAGATGTCTCACTCTGGAGATAAAACTAGTGAGATGTCTCACTCTGGAGATAAAACTAGTGAGATGTCTCACTCTGGAGATAAAACTAGAGAGATGTCTCACTCTGGAGATAAAACTAGAGAGATGTCTCACTCTGGAGATAAAACTAGTGAGATGTCTCACTCTGGAGATAAAACTAGTAGAGAGATGTCTCACTCTGGAGATAAAACTAGTAGAGAGATGTCTCACTCTGGAGATAAAACTAGTGAGATGTCTCACTCTGGAGATAAAACTAGTGAGATGTCTCACTCTGGAGATAAAACTAGTGAGATGTCTCACTCTGGAGATAAAACTAGTGAGATGTCTCACTCTGGAGATAAAACTAGGGAGATGTCTCACTCTGGAGATAAAACTAGAGAGATGTCTCACTCTGGAGATAAAACTAGTAGAGAGATGTCTCACTCTGGAGATAAAACTAGTGAGATGTCTCACTCTGGAGATAAAACTAGAGAGATGTCTCACTCTGGAGATAAAACTAGAGAGATGTCTCACTCTGGAGATAAAACTAGAGATATGTCTCACTCTGGAGATAAAACTAGTGAGATGTCTCACTCTGGAGATAAAACTAGTGAGATGTCTCACTCTGGAGATAAAACTAGAGAGATGTCTCACTCTGGAGATAAAACTAGTAGAGAGATGTCTCACTCTGGAGATAAAACTAGTGAGATGTCTCACTCTGGAGATAAAACTAGAGAGATGTCTCACTCTGGAGATAAAACTAGTGAGATGTCTCACTCTGGAGATAAAACTAGAGAGATGTCTCACTCTGGAGATAAAACTAGTGAGATGTCTCACTCTGGAGATAAAACTAGTGAGATGTCTCACTCTGGAGATAAGACTAGTGAGATGTCTCACTCTGGAGATAAAACTAGTGAGATGTCTCACTCTGGAGATAAAACTAGAGAGATGTCTCACTCTGGAGATAAAACTAGTGAGATGTCTCACTCTGGAGATAAAACTAGAGAGATGTCTCACTCTTTTTTACCTGTAGTACTTTGAGATCTTTTGATGAAAGAGTGCATCCGAGCACGGACCAACAGACTCAAGAACAGCTTCTTCCCGAAGGCCATAACCACCCTGAACTCACATGTGCACTGACTCCGCTCCATAAAGACAATATTTGTTAATAGATTATGAAGTAAGATTTTATTTCAGAATTGTTTTTAAAACCCCAAATAAGTCCCGGGTCAGTTTGACCCGAGGGACACGAGAGGGTCCCGGAGGTGAAGACAACACGAGGGTTAAACCCGAACTGTCACATCCAACATTTATCCACTTGACGTCCATAATTCATCACGTTTTGGCTCATTTCTGCCGCCAGGTCCGTGCTCCGTGTAGTCTCTATATCTAATATGTGTCACACCATATTCCTTATATGGGCGACAGCGAGAGCAAAGAGTAAAGAGTCGGAAAAGATCGTAATCCTCCAAGTCAAACTAGTCTAATGTGATCCAAGATATTACATAGCGGACAGCATAGATATCTATTGTACAGAGGAGGATGGCGTCACTGGTTTGAGATTTGGCATATATTATATATTATATATTATGTACACTATTTGGGCCTTTTTTGGAGAAATGTAAATAGTTTGTGCTTTATATGAGTTATAATGTTTATTATGTTTATTTTTGCATATAGGAGAGCTGTTTTAGACAACACACATGCTTGTGTTAGCATTGCTGTGGGTGTAATATCAATAAATATGACATGATTATGTTGATTATTGCCATAAGTAAACACAGTTTAGTGTGTTGTATAGAGGGTTAAAGATATGGAACAGTCTTCCCACTTCACTCATTGAGCTTTCTAAAGAACAGTTTAAATTGAGAGTAAAGTTGTTGCTCCTAAGTTGTCTGAATTTTCCATTTGGGTTTGTGCTCTAAATGTAAATTTAAGTCGTTTTATACAAAGAAATGTGTTTTTGTTTTTTTACATAATAACATAAATTGTTTTTAAATTGTTAAATGTAATTGTTTCCATGGAGATTGCCACTTATTAAGCCCCTTTTCTGTGTAACATATAATACTGTCTTAATGTTTTTGTTGTGAAAATAAAATAAATCAAATCAAAAGTGTCCGGACTTTTTTGGAAATAAAATATGTATTTTGTCAACTTTATAAGTTATAATGATTATTTCTTCCCAGTGTGACTCCCAAGACATATGAGAAGTGTTTTTTTAGGTCTGTGATATCAAGACATATCTGGAAGATTCATGTTCCGTTTTATTTATTTATTTATTTATTTGTCTTTAAGCTCCTACAACCATTTTTAACATTTAAGTGACCTCACTGCAGCCCAAATATTCTACTAACCCAGTTTGTCCTGAAAACAATGTTCATATCTTGACTGTAGACACCAGGGTTGATGTTTTACGAGCTTTTATAGAAAATAAAACCAGACGGACAATGAACTGTAAAAACGACCTTAGGTCTCTGAGGGTTAATAAAGTATACATTATTAAAAAGTGGTTCCCAGGGGCGGAGCGAGGGGAGGGGAGGTCTCCAGCCCCGAATGTGCAGCAGGCTCTGGAAAGGGCAGTTTTAACGTGATCTGTGCACCGGAGACATTTGCACAGATTATGAATTAATAAAGCAATCTTGCAGCAATGTGGGGATTGTGGTCCAGATGCAACACCGAGCGTGTCATTATGGGAACTCACCGTTTGGAAGAGCTGATAGCGTGAGAATCCATATCACAAACATGGCTTGTACCTGCATCCAGAGGGAGAAAGTGTTTGTTTAATGATGAACTTTCAATTAGGCGCAAAGGGGGAAAAATCTCAGATCTCCGATCTTTAAGATTGAAGACACAAATGTTTGCTCTGATCATCGTTACTGCAAAGCAAAGCTTCAATTTGGCGATTATATATCCAACAAATCCTCACAACCCAATGTGTTACTGCACAGTAACGTAACGAGCTACATTGCAGTTGCCATGTATAGTACATTTTTTTGAGAGGTGCACGTCAGGCTCCTACGTACGTACGTACCCATGCCGTTGATTTAATGCAGAAGCATGAATTGGCCTTAAAAGGCAACTACTGTTTTTTCAAGCTGGACCATATGTTCCTGTGTTTTTGTGTCTGAGTGACTGATGGGAACAACAATCTTTGACGTTAGTACAGTTTTAAGAGAGATTGCTGCAGTTGGTAGCGGTGAAACAAGCTATAATGTAAGTTAATAGGCTCAGATTATTATTATTGATTATTATATGTGTCTGACAACATTATGGAAAGGATTTCTAAGGAGGTCGACCTTTTAGTTAAAGAGTAAAATCCTGTTCTTTTCAATTAAAAACATCCATTAAATTGCATGTGCTAAACCCCCCAGACTTAAATGCACTTTTTTAAGCCAAGTACCACCAGACTCCATGTAAATAAACAGTGATTTTAGCATCGTAAAACACACTTCATTCAAAGTCGACAGAAACAAAATAAAACTATGAAAAGCCGTTTTGGGTCGTCTTTCCACTTTTCCAACCATCTCAGCTTTGGCTTTCGTTGAAATAAACACATAGTTTACTAATTTACATGTGAAAATATGTCTGCTCTATACACGCTGAAAGTATTGCTTTTTTGAATGGAGTCTGGTGGGTTTAGCTCTAGCGACCTCAGAACTGTTTCTGGTTAAACAGAAAGGTCTCAAAGAGGTTTTAAAGGTCTATCTCTGAAGGGATCCTTTCTATAAAGCTGTCAGACACTTAGAATAATAATCTGAGTCTGTCAGTAACCATACAAGCAATTTTGTGAAGGTAAATACAAGCTGCACAATTGCCCTATTAACTTGCATTGTAAGAATGTAAGGAACTCTTACGTACCCCCTGCAGTCGTCCAAAGCACCCCTAAGGGTACAGGTACCCCCATTTGAGAAACACTGGTTTAGAATACAATCTCTAAGAGCAACACCAACCCAGACTAAGAGCTGTATTTATGAATTAACAACAGCTAACCCGACAACAACGCTCCAGCAAGTCAAACCAACGGATGAGCAGTGAAGAAAGGTCTTACCTTAGTTGTGGTTCGGCGGCACCAGAAGTTACGGTCTCTTTACTGAATAAAGATGTGCGTTAAAAGCTGAGTCATGGTAAGGAATCACACACACGGCTCTGAGGGACACGAGCAGCCAATAGAGAGCCAATCAGTCCAACTGGGGAGGGGGGGGCTTTAGGTGACACCTGAGCAGGAGATTATCATGCTTTGGTTCCTGTGCAGGTATTTGAGGCTCTAACGGAGGTGGGGTCCTAAACAGAGGGACCCACAG
>CM057248.1:26887654-26917654 GCA_029931835.1 Etheostoma nigrum
GGGAATGAGAGGAGAAACGCCAGAGCAGGGGGAATGAGAGGGGAAATGCCGGAGCACGGTGAAAGAAAGGGGGTAACACCAGAGCACGGGGAATGAGAGGGGAGTGTCATATTACGATATCCAAAATCTAAGACGATATCTAGTCTCATATCCCGATATCGATATAATATCGATGTATTGCCCAGCCCTAGCTTCATGTATGCAGAGTTAGGTTTCCTATTATCAATTAATTCAATTAGATAACATTCACTACGGCTGTTATCTCACATCATCTCAAAAGGGGCATCTTACAGATGATATGCATCGATATTTTCACTTTGCATCAATGACCCTGGACCGTGGATCATTGAATCCACGTGTCCCCTTAGTGCTGAAAGAGTGAAAACCTTTTCATGCGGGTCTTGTTGCCGGAGGCTGTGCAGAGGCACTGGGAGAAGAACTTGCAGAGCTCGAGGACGCACGGCTGCAGCTTGTGAGCGCCGACGGTCGTCGTGGCACCGGAGAGCGGGACGTCGGCCAGCTCCGGCCGTCTCCATGGACAACCTCTCAACACACACACACACACACACACACACGAGAGAGAGAGAGAGGGAGAGCGTCAGCCAGTCAGCTTAAAGCAACATTCATGTAGGGGGGGTGGGAGAAACAGACCAAAAGCTAAGTTATGTTCTTCTCTACAAATGAAAGGGAATCATATTATCACATTTAAACATATTGCAATATTCAGCGATATATACAAGCGGCCGAAATGGGTTTCCTCAGGAGGGGGGGTCTGGCGTCTCCCTTAGTGATCGGGTGAGAAGCTCAGTCCACCGAGAGGAGCTCGGAGTAGAGCCGCTGCTCCTTCACGTCTAAAGGAGCCAGTTGAGGTGGTTCGGGCATCTGGTAAGGATGCCTCCTGGGGGGGTCCTTAGGGAGGTAGTCCAGGCACGTCCAGCTGGGAGGAGGCCTCTCCAACTCTCCAACTGGGGGATCCCGAGGCGTTCCCAGGCCAGGTTGGAGATATAATCCCTCCACCTAGTCCTGGGTTTTCCCCGAGGCCTCCTCCCAGCTGGACGTCCCTCCACCTAGTCCTGGGTCTTCCCCGGGGCCTCCTCCCAGCTGGACGTCCCTCCACCTAGTCCTGGGTCTTCCCCGAGGCCTCCTCCCAGCTGGACGTCCCTCCACCTAGTCCTGGGTCTTCCCCGGGGCCTCCTCCCAGCTGGACGTCCCTCCACCTAGTCCTGGGTCTTCCCCGAGGCCTCCTCCCAGCTGGACGTCCCTCCACCTAGTCCTGGGTCTTCCCCGAGGCCTCCTCCCAGCTGGACGTCCCTCCACCTAGTCCTGGGTCTTCCCCGGGGCCTCCTCCCAGCTGGACGTCCCTCCACCTAGTCCTGGGTCTTCCCCGAGGCCTCCTCCCAGCTGGACGTCCCTCCACCTAGTCCTGGGTCTTCCCCGAGGCCTCCTCCCAGCTGGACGTCCCTCCACCTAGTCCTGGGTCTTCCCCGGGGCCTCCTCCCAGCTGGACGTCCCTCCACCTAGTCCTGGGTCTTCCCCGAGGCCTCCTCCCAGCTGGACGTCCCTCCACCTAGTCCTGGGTCTTCCCCGAGGCCTCCTCCCAGCTGGACGTCCCTCCACCTAGTCCTGGGTCTTCCCCGAGGCCTCCTCCCAGCTGGACGTCCCTCCACCTAGTCCTCAGACCACATTAATGCCCGTATTACTTTTTTCTGTAAAATGTCCCAGCGCAACTATTAAATATTAAAAAGCCGTTTTTGGAGTTTGGATTTCAAAAATAACTCTTTCAGGGGGTAACATGACAAAAAGTCTTACATCCTAGATCCTCCTTCATGACTTTGCCTGCTCTGCCAAAAGAAATCCAAAAAAATTAAGAGGTTAATTAGAAAGATAAATGATGATCACACAGGAAAGTGTGCACATAAAATGATAAGTAAGGCATTATAATTCACCTCTGAGGTGATGATTTAGAGATTTGATGTGCAGAATGAATCATCCTCAGTCACACCCATCCTTCAAATTATCTCATTGTATTAATTTTGCATGTTGTCGCTTAAATTCCCATTACAGGAATCACTGGTGCCGAAGCATTTTAATCCTAATTAATGCATTGCAGGTACACAGGCTCCTAATCACCATGCAAATAGATATTCAAATGTAAATTATAAAGATATTCTCCCCCACATTCTGCAGCTATTTGCTCATTTTACAATCTGTACCGTGATGATATCCCGGAACAGGAACATTTTATATACATCACGCTAATGCAAAAAGATAATTAACGCTAACGATAATTAACGAAATGTACAAAGTCTGAATTCATCATCAACGCCTCCAGGGTTTTTTTTTTGTCTTTTCCAGACAGTTATTAGTGTTGGTTTAACTTGAGTAAGACACAAATGCATCATGTGAGTCATTAATGCATGTGAAGTTGTAAATGTTTCACAAATTCAAATGTCTGAAAATGTAATTAAATTTCCATGTTTCATTCGTCCTTGAGTGAAAACTCGATCGATCTCAATCTATACATAATATATATATATATATATATATATATATATATATATATATATATATATATATATATATAGCATAATATTGCAATATTTTCCGTGGCAGTACTGTGTCGATACGGACGTCATTAGAAATTGGGAAACATTTGAAGTTGGAAAAAAGGTTATAAATTGCATATTGCAATAAGGTTAAAATCGCAATAATATCGTATCGTGATGATATCGTATCGGGAGGCATCTGGTGACCCAGGGGGAATGAGAGGAGAAACACCAGAGCAGGGGGGAATGAGAGGGGGAAACGCCAGAGCAGGGGGAATGAGAGGGGGAATAACACCAGAGCAGGGGGAATGAGAGGGGGAAACACCAGAGCAGGGGGAATGAGAGGGGGAAACACCAGAGCAGGGGGAATGAGAGGAGAAACACCAGAGCAGGAGGAATGAGAGGGGGAAACGCCAGAGCAGGGGGAATGAGAGGGGGAATAACACCAGAGCAGGGGGAATGAGAGGGGGAAACACCAGAGCAGGGGGAATGAGAGGAGAAACACCAGAGCAGGAGGAATGAGAGGGGGAAACACCAGAGCAGGGGGAATGAGAGGGGGAATAACACCAGAGCAGGGGGAATGAGAGGGGGAAACACCAGAGCAGGGGGAATGAGAGGGGGAAACACCAGAGCAGGGGGAATGAGAGGGGGAAACGTAGCAGAAGATATATTATGTAAATGTCGCCTAAATGATTTCATTGTGAGAATCTTCTAGACTGAATTCTGATTTTGATTTTTAGGCCAGAGGGAATCACATGGCAGACACAGAATTGGTTATTCCCCTTTTTGGCCGATGTGTCAAATTGGGGATCAGGAGATCAGCAACATACGGAGACCACTTCCTCTGAGAATTTCATGGCAATCAATCCAATAGTAGTGGAGATATAGTGAGAAATCTGTTAAACCAAGTGACTGACAGACTTTTTCATTGAACTTGTCATATATTGTCAAGAAGTCACCTTGAAACCTGCTGTATGTGTGTGTGTGTGTGTGTGTGTGTGTGTGTGTGTAGAGCAGCTAGACCAAAAACACTCATTTTACTGCACACTAATGACTCGGTGACTAACTGCACAGGATGGTCCGGCCTGCTGGCTGTTGCTATGCAGAACTCAGCGGGGGGTCTCTGCAGAAAGATGCTACTGCCATCTAGTGGCTCTGCTGGGAAATGTTGGATCATATTAAACTTACTTACTGGTGACTGGTTTAATGTGAGTTCCTCTATTATTTAAATGCATTATATGGATTCTTAAGGGAATAAAATATAAACTGTATTAAATTTGGTTTGTGCGTATTACTACTATGTGCGTATTACTACTATGTGTGTATTAACTTTGACAGGAAGCAAGATAAATTCACCCAAAAATGTATACATCATTAAGTTTCCTTGAAGAAAAAAGCAAATGTAAATTGTTGCTATGTCTCATTAATAAAATGTGACCTTTTAACTCAATTGGACTTGATTTTTTATTCATCATTAAATATCCTATTGACGTTTCTAAAGTGTATACTGCTGTTACATAATTTAAAGAATTCATTTTTTTGATGGTGTATTGTGTTTTTTTTTCATACCTTAGTTCCTTTTCACTGATAAATATTCGGCCTTAATTTGCTTTTAACCTTTGCAACTTTAAACCATTAAAGCTTTCACATAAAGGGGGCTGTGCGGTTGCATATGCGTTACCATAGTGACTATATTAGGCTCCCGAATTGCTCCTTCCCGTTTGCTTAACACACATATTACACACCTTTCTCCGGGCTAAAATTGAATCAGTATCTGTTAGTGTGTTTTCTGAGAGCAGGTCGGGTTTCTGCACAGCGGAGCAGCTCTTAGTTGCCACTTTTATACCTTCTCTGGGTCATTAATCACTATGTCCTCACAGAAGAGGTTGTTAAGCTTTGTTTATGTTGTCCTGATATATATAAAAGGCACTAAGAAAAAATCTATTTTGTCATTTAGGTCACATTACAGTATTTTATTGTGGCGCGCCGCCACCGGCCCATACAGGACTCCAATCAGGGTCTCCAAGAAGGCAGAATACTTTGAGCTGATATTCGGTGTCATGGGACATAAAAACCTCTCCACCACGACTAGGGGATGGTTCCTAGCCGCGGTATAATCCTGAGGGTAAGGGTCAATGGACAGAGAAATATTTACCTGGTTTTTCTGATTCCACAGACTTGCTAGGTGTGGTGGTTCTCCTGCTGAGAGACCCTGAAGTCCTTCTAACCTCCGTAGGTCCTGCTGTGGGACTCCCAGTTGAAAGTCTTGTGGGGTGAACTGTTGCACTCATGCGCTGGGTCTTTGTCGTCGGCTGGTGTGTAGCTTTGGTTAGCCGGGTCAGACTAACTGGTGAGGACGGGGTGGGGTTTGTTGACGCTGGGGTCGGTGGGGTTGTACTCAACGGAGTATTTAACGGCGCAGTTACTGTGACTGACGAAGTTCTTTCAGTGGTCATTGGAGCTGTTTCTGTGGTTGAAGGAGACGTTTTTATGGTTGACGGAACTGTTTTTGTGGTTGAAGGAGCTCTTTTTGTGGTTGAAGGAGCTGTTACTGTAGTAGGTGGAGTTGTTTCTGTGGTAGGTGGAGTTGTTTCTGTGGTAGGTGGAGTTGTTTCTGTGGTAGGTGGAGTTGTTTCTGTGGTAGGTGGAGTTGTTTCTGTGGTAGGTGGAGTTGTTTCTGTGGTAGGTGGAGTTGTTTCTGTGGTAGGTGGAGTTGTTTCTGTGGTTTGTGGAGCTGTTTCTGTGGTAGGTGGAGTTGTTTCTGTGGTTTGTGGAGCTGTTTCTGTGGTAGGTGGAGTTGTTTCTGTGGTAGGTGGAGCTGTTTTTGTGGTTTGTGGAGCCGTTTCTGAGGTTGGTGCAGCCGTTTCTGTAGTTGGTGGAGCTGTTTCTGTAGTTGGTGCAGCCGTTTCTGTAGTTGGTGGAGCTGTTTTTGTGGTTTGTGGAGCCGTTTCTGTGGTTGGTGGAGCCGTTTTTGTAGTTGGTGCAGCCGTTTCTGTAGTTGGTGGAGCTGTTTCTGTAGTTGGTGGAGCTGTTTCTGTAGTTGGTGGAGCTGTTTCTGTAGTTGGTGGAGCTGTTTTTGTGGTTTGTGGAGCCGTTTCTGTGGTTGGTGGAGCTGTTTTTGTTTTTTGTGGAGCCGTTTCTGTAGTTGGTGGAGCTGTTTCTGTAGTTGGTGCAGCTGTTTCTGTGGTTGGTGGAGCTGTTTTTGTGGTTTGTGGAGCAGTTTCTGTGGTTGGTGGAGCAGTTTCTGTGGTTGATGGAGGCGTTTCTGTGGTTGATGGAGCTGTTTCTGTGGTTGATGGAGCAGTTTCTGTGGTTGATGGAGGCGTTTCTGTGGTTGATGGAGCAGTTTCTGTGGTTGATGGAGGCATTTCTATGGTTGGTGGCGCTGTTTCAGTGGTTGGTGGAGCTGTTTCTGTGGTTGATGGAGCTGTTTCTGTGGTTAGTGGAGTCGTTTCTGTGGTTGATGGAGCTGTTTCTGTGGTTGGTGGCGCCGTATCTGTGGTTGATGGAGGCGTTTCTATGGTTGGTGGAGCTGTTTCTGTGGTTGGTGGAGCTGTTTCTGTGGTTGATGGAGCTGTTTCAGTGGTTGGTGGAGCTGTTTCTGTGGTTGATGGAGCTGTTTCAGTGGTTGGTGGAGCTGTTTCTGTGGTTGATGGAGCTGTTTCAGTGGTTGATGGAGCTGTTTCTGTGGTTGATGGAGCTGTTTCAGTGGTTGGTGGAGCTGTTTCTGTGGTTGATGGAGCTGTTTCTGTGGTTAGTGGAGTCGTTTCTGTGGTTGATGGAGCTGTTTCTGTGGTTGGTGGCGCCGTATCTGTGGTTGATGGAGGCGTTTCTATGGTTGGTGGAGCTGTTTCTGTGGTTGGTGGAGCTGTTTCTGTGGTTGATGGAGCTGTTTCAGTGGTTGGTGGAGCTGTTTCTGTGGTTGATGGAGCTGTTTCAGTGGTTGGTGGAGCTGTTTCTGTGGTTGATGGAGCTGTTTCAGTGGTTGGTGGAGCTGTTTCTGTGGTTGATGGAGCTGTTTCAGTGGTTGGTGGAGCTGTTTCTGTGGTTGATGGAGCTGTTTCAGTGGTTGGTGGAGCTGTTTCTATGGTTGGTGGAGCTGTTTCAGTGGTTGGTGGAGCTGTTTCTGTGGTTGATGGAGCTGTTTCAGTGGTTGGTGGAGCTGTTTCTGTGGTTGATGGAGCTGTTTCAGTGGTTGGTGGAGCTGTTTCTGTGGTTGGGGCTGGGGGGGGAGCTATTTCTGTGGTTGATGGAGCTGTTTCAGTGGTTGGTGGAGCTGTTTCTGTGGTTGATGGAGGCGTTGTGGTTGGAGCTGCAGCTGTTGTGACAGATGCACTGGGGACTTGCAGGATGCTGGTTGGTTGCGTTGAGGTAATCGGTTGTGCAATAGTTGTTTTTTCCATAGCTTGTGTTGTTACTTTCTGTGTCGTCATTACTCTTTGTGTTGTCACTCTTTGTGTTGTCCCTCTTTGTGTTGTCCCTCTTTGTGTTGTCCCTCTTTGTGTTGTCCCCCTTTGCGTTGTCCCTCTTTGTGCTGTCGTCTCCAGTCTGTCCACTGTACTTTGACTTTGTGGCATCGCAGTTGCAGGTTGCAGAGATGTTGCCTGCAGCTGGGCAGCGGTGACCGTTGCTATGGTTGCAGCAGTTTCATCCATAGTTGTTGGTGAAACTAACAAAAAACAAAGGCGAGGAGAAAAATCACACTGTCCGCTTTATTATCTGCAATAACGTGAAAGACAAATCAACAACACGGACTGATTTAATCTGAACTTTTTTTAACCAGCTGCGGTCTATAAGTCAATTATTTTGATTAATCAATCTTTGATTGGACAAAACAAGACATTTGAAGAACTTGTGATGAGTACTCTTGACTATTTTGTAACATTTTATGCATTAAAAAG
Organism: Etheostoma nigrum; assembly: GCA_029931835.1. Classification (NCBI taxonomy): domain Eukaryota; kingdom Metazoa; phylum Chordata; class Actinopteri; order Perciformes; family Percidae; genus Etheostoma; species Etheostoma nigrum. The sequence goes on from CM057248.1 coordinate 26,895,102, forward strand.
TCTAAGTTAAGGACGTTGTCGACCCTTAGCTGAGATATATTCGCAACATACCACGACCTGTCATGAGCAATTGCTTAAGTAGCCTGTGCTAATAAACCAGGAGTTATTTTCTGTTTAGAAGTCCTAGTCTGCAGGTTTCAGAGTGAACCAAATGAGATGAGATTCTGGCCTCCTGCAGAGACTCACCATGTGCGGTGGATTGGACTCTGCTGGTTAACACAGAGCTCATTCCAGATGGAGAGATGTGACTCAGGTTGTTGGGCAGTTGGTGCCATTCTGGGGCATAAAATAGACGATTGGAAACAACAATTACACGGCTCTTGAAGGGTCCTCTTGAGGACAAGAGATGCTTGAATACGCTTTTTTAAGAGTGCTTTAAGAGTTACTCACCGACAGGAAGTCTGATGGAGGAGATGTTACCTACTGGAAAAGGAAGATGAAATGTTCAGAAAAAGGTAGGAAGGAAGGAGTGACCGCCTTGGATAAAAGATTGAATTGTCAGAACAGGGGGGTGATATGCCAAAGGGAAAAAAAACTTTCAGACATTTTTCTACATTAAAGTCATACATTTACGAGTGAAAGTCTTGATATTCTCTAAAATTAGAAGGTCATTAATATGGTTGCTAATGCAAAAAAGCTATCACCTCTTCCAAATGTTGTTTTCTTCTGAATAGACCCAATCCCTGTGCAGTCTTTTCCTGTGACGCTGTCTTCTGAAACTCATCACCATCCTCAGACTTTAAGCCAGAGCCTGAGAACTTCCCAGCAGCACTTTCTGACGGGTTAACCGCGTCTCTAAGAGTCTTCTCTTTCTTCACCACTACCAACGTCTTTGCTTGATGTTAACTTTCAGAATACAAGCGTTTGCCAACATGAGTGTGGAAAACAAGTTGATTCAAAAAACTATGACTGAAGGAAAAAGAAAAATCTTAGGTGTCGTTTTACTGTGTAGTGTGCAGTTTACTGGCACAGTTGGTCAAGGAACCCCTGTATGTGTGTGTGTGTGTGTGTGTGTGTGTGTGTGTGTGTGTGTGTGTGTGTGTGTGTGTGAGACAGGATTTGATATTAATAAATTGTGAATTAAACTAAACCACTAAACAGAAAAGGTTGAGGGGAAAATGCCGCGCTGCCATAACGCCGGCTCTTCTGTGTCTACCCTTCACAATAAAAGCCCCAGCTGAACTTCCCTCAGACCACTTTGCTAAGAGGAATCTTAATAAAAAAAGCATTTCCATCATTCACAATGTGACTGTGTTTAGTCAGTAGTAGGCTGCTTGCATACCACATGCTTTGGGGTCCTTCTGTAAGTACTTTTGGGCTACAATGGTTCTGGAGAAACCTCCAAGCTGCAATACCACAGGCAAAGCAATCAGCCGGTTCCACACAGACCCATTTCTCCATAAATGTAGCATCCTGGATTGAAATCCTGTTCAGAAGCAGGGCCACGCCTAATCCACACCTCTAATCACCAGATAAACCTACACATACACTGTGCTGCAGCCAGGCTCGTGTCTCTGATTGCTTGACCCTCCCTCCCTTTCCCTCTCATCCATCCATCTTACCCCTCTTCCCTTCCTGCTGCACTTCTCTCTCATGTCTCATCTAGGTACCGTCTGGGGTTAAAACTGCTTCTGAAACTGAACCCCCACTCTGAGTCTCCTCCACCCGGTCATCACACATCCTCCCAGACCAGCCATCAGACCACATCCACATCAATTTATCCATCTGCACGTTCATAATGTTCATTAAATCTCTAACTAACACATGGTTGTGGCGTGGTCCATGCTAGGAGGAGCCTGTGCTTGTGAAGCCAGCTCCTCTCCTGACTCGACGCTGCCACCTGCTGGCTGAGTTGCATGTTACCAGTGAATGATAGGATGACAAACCTCTGTGTGGTCCTTCCATAATGGTCTGATTGAAGAGCGGCGTGATGGAGCCGACCTCCCACAGCTCCGGCACCGCTCTGCCTGGACACAAACACACACACACACACACACACACACACACACAACCGCACACACACACACACACACACAACCGCACACACACGCACACACACAACCGCACACACACACACACACACAACCGCACACACACACACACACACAACCGCACACACATACGCACAGACACTCACACACACAACCGCACACACACACAACCGCACACACACACACACACACACACAACCGCACACACTCACACACACAACCGCACACACACACAACCGCACACACACACACACACACACACAACCGCACACACACACACACACACACACAACCGCACACACACAATCTTTTTTAACCCTTGTGTTGTCTTCCCGTCAACCATGAAACACTATTATCGCTTTTTCCGACTTTTTTGTCACTTTTTCAATGTTGTGGGTGCTATTTTTGATGTTTTTTTCCAAAGTGATTTGATATTCTAACGCTGGCATTTTCCGCGCTTATTTTCGAAAGGCCAATTTTTTTGTGATGAAAAAACTGAAAACGGGTCAAATTTGACCCGAGGACAACATGAGGGTTAAAACCCTCTGAACTCTGCAACACATAATGGTCCGCCAGTGCCTACATTGGTATATTTTTAGCTTATTGTGATGCCAAAAAATTTAAAATCCTGATCCTGAACTGGTCGGGCTCTAGTAAAAACCGGTGCTGATGCTGCAGGTTAAACACACAGTGGTTCTGCTTGAAATAGAGCTCAGCAGAACGGATCCAGTGAGCTCTACTTACCCGTCTTACCTGCCATCACACAGATGTAAATGCACTCAGAGTTGTTCCTCTGGCTCACTGAGACACACAAGCAGACAGAGAAAACACACTGCGTCACATTATGAAGTGTAAAGGAACATTTCTAATGGGGGGGGGGTCTCTGTTTTTTATGCACATTTCCATGCATGATTTAAAAAAAATATACATAAAAATCTGAGTATTGTTAGATTTTGACATATGCAGTATTTGTCACACACATTACAGTGCAATATTTATTTCGTTGTTATTAATACTTCTTGCATAATGTGTATACAAAGCTATTTTATACATATAGTTGCTCTCAGGACTGTGCACCAGGCCCTCCCCCTCCTCTTTTTTCTCTGCACTACCTATACTTTATATTTTTATATTTTATATTTCTATATGTCGTGTTGACACTGTAAAGGTTTTTGCTTCAGTCTTGTTGCACAAGTACTGCACTTGTGTATAATGACAATAAAGGTTTTCTATTCCTTTCTACACAAGTTGTAATGAACTATTTTGATGTCTAATGAGGTTTTTATTGTGTAGCTTAAGCCTTAAAACATGCTGAGTCCCCTTCTCTCCCAGTGATCTTCCATGCCAGAGGCTGAGTCATGTGTAAAGGAGGAGAATTGGCTTCTTACAACATGAAACATGAGCTTTTCAGATGTAATGTGATTAAGTAGATCAACAGCCTTTATGTGTCTTGCCTAATTATTGTATGCATGTCTTATTAGATCATGTGTATATATACAGAACTTTATTTTTTCTTTTTGGCCATTTTTGTGTTTTTTTTTGCACTCTTGCCTCCTCTGTTTTCTGATTTGTCCATGTCTGGCGACTGTAACTTTTACATAAAAATCAAGACATTGATTTTATCAAAAAAAGAAAATCCCACCCCTAATTTCTAATGTGTTATCCTGTTGCTTAGTCTTTCTTCTGAATCTGCAGTAGACTACTCCTATGTGTGCTTGCCCTGTTGACCCGGCTCACACCTCGAGTTGGTTTCCTCTTGGATAACCACAGAGCTGGTTCAAACCGGTCTCCCTCTAACCTTTCTTTGGCCTCTCACTTCTGTCTCAACCAGGCCTGTTCTGCCCAGCAACAGTGTACATAAGCACCTTCTGCTCTCTAGCTCCTTTGTTCATTCTCCCGGACTCTTCTGTGTTGTCCTGAACCTTCTTTGTGCAAAGAATAAACACCTAAAATACTTGTTCAGGGCTGGAGTACTGGACTCGAGACAATTTTCTGTTGTCCCGGTCTAGTCTTGGACTCGTTAGTACTCGGACTCTGACTTGTCTCGGACTCGCCAAATTGTTGTTTGTCTCGACCGAGTCCAGCACTATGTGCTTTTGTTCTAAAGTAACGTCCTCCTTCAAAACAAAAGCATAGCTGGAGCATGCTCGTTCAGAAAACGGGTATTAGTTATATATATTAAATACATAATATATTTGGCTGCATCATGTACCTCAATCATCAGGTATCAGTCGGCTTCATTTTGGCCACAGACCCAATGTCAGCGAGCTTTTTGTACTGTTAATTCTTCAGGACAGGTAATAAGTTCAAGAATGGGAACGTTTCCATTTGATATTTTAAGGAAATGCACTTGCTTTTTGATTATTACAAATAATAAAGCAACATAATCATCTTAAAGTAGAAGATGAGCAGTCTAGTATGGATGTGTTATTATGTAATCTGCTATAGATAGAGGGTAAAGAAAGAAGAAGAAAGGCAAGAAAAGAAACAAAAACAGTGTAAAAGTGTGTAGGTATGTATGCATCTGTGTCTATGATGTGTAATAATTGAAGCAGAAGATTTTGTATTTAATAAAGGATAACAGTAGAGAAAGGGGGTCGGACCTGATGAGTTGTTTATGAACTTCTTCCTACTCCTTTGATTTTCAATCATTTTGGAAGATTGTGCTGAGAAGTACATGATCCTTATTTATCTGTCATTTTAATTATGTATGCATGAGTATGTATATATATATTTTTTTTATTTTTATTTTAATGTTTTACATGTTCTTCTTTAAGAGGATTCACTCGGTAGTGACTGTCTCTGATTTGGACTCCGTGTTGACTCGAGCCTCGTTGGACTCGGTCTAGACTAGACCTGGTCTTGGACTCGACAGAGGTGGACCTGACTACAGCCCTGTACTTTCATTCAGATCTCACCTACTATGTATTAGAATATCTTCAGATTGTCACCCACCTGATAAGATGGAGGCAGATTTGAAGAGCTCGTGCAGGTAACTGGTTGAGTTTCCCATCACATCTAACAGGATGGCCGTAAAATCTGATGATAGATATTAAAAATATATATATATATATATATACACAATACCAGTCAAAAGAGTGGGGTCACTTAGAAATGTCCCTACCACTCCATTATAGACAGAATACCAGCTGATCTGATGGGGGGGGGGGCTGATCTTTAATGTAATATCTATATTGCCCATTATCAGCAACCATTCATCCAATGTCCCAAAGGCACATTCTGTTCACTTATCTGATAATAATATATATTATATACATAATATAATCTGGAAACTGCTGCCCTGGTTAAAAAACAACAACAATGCAACTGATCTCAGCTGGTGTTCTGTCTCTAATGGAGTGCAATGGAAACTTCTAAGTAACTTTTGACCGGTAGTGTATATATTGTTTGTTTTCTTGAACAATATATACATTTTACACTTGAACACAATAAAGTATAAGTTAGTTGTACAAAGAAGAAAAAACAAATCAAAGAAAAAGGTTTGTGGCAATGAAAGTGTGGGTGATATGTAACAGTAAATGTTCCATTATTACCTAAAATCTGATATATGTGCGCTAATAAAATCAATCCATCCTTTCTAACATTTATCAAATACGTCCATCTTAATTCTGTGAATTCTGACAAAAATGATAAGTGTATCACGTTGAACCAGTGACGGCCAAATGAAGCTTTGTGAACCAGTGTCTGTATTTTCTGAGCCCACTAGATGGCGCTAGTGGGTCGATGAGAAAGGCCTAAGGCGTTACAGTTCAGTGTATTCTCAACCAACAGAGAGCGCCATCTAGTGGCTCAGAAAATACAGACACTGGTTCATGGAGCTTCATTTGTTGAACTAAACTACAAGTGTGTGTGCTCCGTGATTAAGCCAGTTTTACTGGCAACACGCATTAATCTTGAATATGTAGAGTTTAGAAGAGCCTATCAGGTCCTCTGGTGCATTCTGGGCATGCTGGTCTTACAAGGAGGTGTGTTCAGGTGCATTCTGGGCGTGCTGGTCTTACAGGGAGGTGTGTTCAGGTGCATTCTGGGCGTGCTGGTCTTACAGGGAGGTGTGTTCAGGTGCATTCTGGGCGTGCTGGTCTTACAGGGAGGTGTGTTCAGGTGCATTCTGGGCGTGCTGGTCTTACAGGGAGGTGTGTTCAGGTGCATTCTGGGCGTGCTGGTCTTACAGGGAGGTGTGTTCAGGTGCATTCTGGGCGTGCTGGTCTTACAGGGAGGTGTGTTCAGGTGAATTCTGGGCGTGCTGGTCTTACAGGGAGGTGTGTTCAGGTGAATTCTGGGCGTGCTGGTCTTACAGGGAGGTGTTCAGGTGCATTCTGGGCGTATTGCTATCTTGAGGCAGCGGGAAGTGATGGCGCCGTTCACCAACAAAAACCTGGTCTGAATTCAGTTCAGCATTTCATTGTTATTTTAACAGCGTATTAGTAAAATGTGCCTGGGCGAGCGCACACTATGCTTGTTACACACAGGGACACACACTATGCTTGTTACTCACACAGGGACACACACTATGCTTGTTACTCACACAGGGACACACACTATGCTTGTTACTCACACAGGGACACACACTATGCTTGTTACACACAGGGACACACACTATGCTTGTTACACACAGGGACACACACTATGCTTGTTACTCACACAGGGACACACACTATGCTTGTTACACACAGGGACACACACTATGCTTGTTACACACAGGGACACACACTATGCTTGTTACTCACACAGGGACACACACTATGCTTGTTACACACAGGGACACACACTATGCTTGTTACACACACAGGGACACACACTATGCTTGTTACACACAGGGACACACACTATGCTTGTTACACACAGGGACACACACTATGCTTGTTACTCACACAGGGACACACACTATGCTTGTTACTCACACAGGGACACACACTATGCTTGTTACACACAGGGACACACACTATGCTTGTTACACACAGGGACACACACTATGCTCGCGTGCTTTCACTTCACTCAGATCAGTTTCTTCTCCTGAACGTCTCTCCTTCCAGCTTAGCTAATCCTCCATCTTAATAGCAACGCCTGGCTGATTGGTTGATTGCATGTTACGCCCAGAACACACCTCTGATTAATGAAGACACTAAGACCAACCCTTTAGGACCATGCGTCCGAAAAGGTGACAAAAGGCGCCAAAAAGGCTACAAAAAGGCAATGAAAAGGCTTCAAAAAGGCTACAAAAAGGCTATGAAAAAACAATGAAAAGGCAACAAAAAGGCGACGAAAAGGCAATGAAAAGGTTACAAAAAGGCGACGAAAAGGCAATGAAAAGGTGACAAAAAGGCGACAAGAAGGTGACAAAAAGGCGACGAAAAGGTGACGAAAAGACGACAAAAAGGCGGCTAAAAGGCGATGAAAAGGTGACGAAAAGGTGACAAAAAGGCGGCTAAAAGGCGGCAAAAAGGCGATGAAAAGACGATGAAAAGGCGGCAAAAAGGCGATGAAAAGACGATGAAAAGGCGGCAAGAAGGCGATGAAAAGACGATGAAAAGGCGGCAAAAAGGTGATGAAAAGACGATGAAAAGGCGGCAAAAAGGTGACAAAAAGGCGATGAAAAGGCTGCAAAAAGGCGATGAAAAGACGATGAAAAGGCGGCAAAAAGGTGACAAAAAGGCGACGAAAAGGCAATGAAAAGGTGACAAAAAGGCGACAAGAAGGTGACAAAAAGGCGACGAAAAGGTGACGAAAAGACGACAAAAAGGCGGCTAAAAGGCGATGAAAAGGTGACGAAAAGGTGACAAAAAGGCGGCTAAAAGGCGGCAAAAAGGCGACTTAAAGGCAATGAAAAGGTGACAAAAAGGCGGCAAAAAGGTGACAAAAAGGCGGCTAAAAGGCGGCAAAAAGGCGACTTAAAGGCAATGAAAAGGTGACAAAAAGGCGGCAAAAAGGCGATGAAAAGACGATGAAAAGGCGGCAAAAAGGCGATGAAAAGACGATGAAAAGGCGGCAAAAAGGCGATGAAAAGACGATGAAAAGGCGGCAAAAAGGCGATGAAAAGGCGGCAAAAAGGTGACAAAAAGGCGATGAAAAGGCTGCAAAAAGGACCATGCGCCCGGCGCACCGACCCTTTTTTCTGCCGTCAAACTAGATTTGGACACGCCCTGAACGTTGAATCAGGGCCCTGAGTGTATTTCAGTGTGCTCACCTGTCAGATCGTTGGTCTCATTTGTGACGCAGTAGCAGAATCTTCTCCTGAACGCGTTGCTTTCTAAGCTTTTAATGCTGGAGACTGCAAAACAGCAAGACTGCGTATTACATTTTATTTCATTCAGCACTAAGTATCTACATTTAACCCTCGTGTCGTCTTCCCGTCAAAATTAAAAATCAACACTTTTGTTGAGGCTTTTTATCGGTTTTTAACTTTTTCTTACTTTTTTGTCCCATTTTTCAACACTTTTGACGCTTTTTTTGACGTTATCAACACTATATGACACTAACTTATTAACTTTAGTTTTACAGTTATTTTTGGAAATTAAAGTCAGTAACCCTCATTTATAGGAAATTATACCTAATGTTTGAGTTAGAAAAGCAGAAATTAGGAATTATTGAGACTAAAATTAAAGGAATGGATGTTGATGATAATCACAGACTGGAATATGTCAACTTTTACTCAATACTATTTCAAAAACACTTCCATTTGTTTTACAATGCTATAAAATTGAATAAGACGCCCCAAAATTAATGAAAGTAGAGATTTGTACTTGGCAAAGAGCGTTGGGTGGAATCAATCATGTTATTTTGGGGAATTAAAAAGAACATTGATATAGGACAACATGAGGACAACATGAGGACAACATGGAGACAACATGAGGACAACATGAGGACAACATGGGGACAACATGAGGACAACATGGGGACAACATGAGGACAACATGGAGACAACATGAGGACAACATGAGGACAACATGAGGACAACATGGAGACAACATGAGGACAACATGAGGACAACATGGGGACAACATGAGGACAACATGGGGACAACATGAGGACAACATGGAGACAACATGAGGACAACATGAGGACAACATGAGGACAACATGGAGACAACATGAGGACAACATGAGGACAACATGGGGACAACATGAGGACAACATGGGGACAACATGAGGACAACATGAGGACAACATGAGGACGACATGAGGACAACATGGGGACAACATGAGGACAACATGGGGACACCATGGGGACAACATGAGGGTTAAAATAAAAAAAGTTAATTACAGGCAGTTACACATCCAACCACTAGATGGCAGTATTGACAAAGTTCTATTTATTATAGAAATGGAGCCAGTAAAGCAGACTTTTCTCAATATATTGAGGCCCAATAGAAAGTCTAACTGTCTAACTCTTTAATATCTTGTGACTGAGCAGCTTTAGGAGGAAGGAGAACTTTGTAAAGAGTTGATATTTACTGTTGTAGACGAGCAGGGTGAGTTTGTGGAGAGCCAGAGAGCTGTAGGACGTCACGCTGAGGAGGGAGAAGAGCTGCCGGGAGCCTGCAGGACAGCAAGAGACACGGGAGGACTTCTATTAAGATGCATCGGCATAGAAGGTTTCAGTCAAGTTATTTTGGTTCAAACCAGGAAAACATAGAAACCCAGGTTTTTAACCCTTGTGTTGTCTTCACTCCGGGACCCTCTCGTGTCCCTCGGGTCAAAGTGACCCGGGACTTATTTGGGGTTTTAAAAACAATTCTGAAATTGAATTTTACTTCATAATCTATTAACAAATATTGTCTTTATCTCAATTTCAAACAATTGAAATAACATATATGTTTAGGGAATGCATCAGTCTCTACTAGAACACAATTAAACATGGAAGTGGGGTTTTTGTCATAAGGTTATAATTCATGTTAAAATCCACTATGGAAACAACATAAGTGTCATATCGAGAATAATGTTCTGAGTCAGGAATACATGTTTATCACAGGAAATAAGGAAAGGCCGATGATTTTCAGGTAGAAAACATGTAACTTCTTCTTATTGTAAAAATTTGAAATGGGTCAATTTGACCCGAATACCATACGAGGGTTAAAAGGTCAGTTCACAAGAGTTTCCAAAAAGTTTTGGTTTTATATTCTGGGAGTGCTGGGACAATAAAGTGTATCGTAGTATCGAGACTGGGATGGGAGGAAAACCTTCTTTAAACCAATCACAATCGTCTTGAGCGGGGCTAAGCGTCGGACGGAGCCACGGTGCCGCTGCTAAATAGTCTCAGAAGTAGATTTAGTTGTCAACAGAAAACTCTGATTGGACAGATAGTCTAGCAAACTGTCTGGATTTACCCTGCAGAGACCTGAGGACCAGGTAACCATACTCCTCAGATTGGACAGATAGTCTAGCTAGCTGTCTGGATTTACCCTGCAGAGACCTGAGGACCAGGTAACCATAGTCCTCAGATTGGACAGATAGTCTAGCTAGCTGTCTGGATTTACCCTGCAGAGACCTGAGGACCAGGTAACCATACTCCTCAGATTGGACAGATAGTCTAGCTAGCTGTCTGGATTTACCCTGCAGAGACCTGAGGACCAGGTAACCATACTCCTCAGATTGGACAGATAGTCTAGCTAGCTGTCTGGATTTACCCTGCAGAGACCTGAGGACCAGGTAACCATAGTCCTCAGATTGGACAGATAGTCTAGCTAGCTGTCTGGATTTACCCTGCAGAGACCTGAGGACCAGGTAACCATACTCCTCAGATTGGACAGATAGTCTAGCTAGCTGTCTGGATTTACCCTGCAGAGACCTGAGGACCAGGTAACCATAGTCCTCAGATTGGACAGATAGTCAAGCTAGCTGTCTGGATTTACCCTGCAGAGACCTGAGGACCAGGTAACCATAGTCCTCAGATTGGACAGATAGTCTAGCTAGCTGTCTGGATTTACCCTGCAGAGACCTGAGGACCAGGTAACCATAGTCCTCAGATTGGACAGATAGTCTAGCTAGCTGTCTGGATTTACCCTGCAGAGATCTGAGGACCAGGTAACCATAGTCCTCTGATTGGACAGATAGTCTAGCTAGCTGTCTGGATTTACCCTGCAGAGATCTGAGGACCAGGTAACCATAGTCCTCAGATTGGACAGATAGTCTAGCTAGCTGTCTGGATTTACCCTGCAGAGACCTGAGGACCAGGTAACCATAGTCCTCAGATTGGACCGATAGTCTAGCTAGCTGTCTGGATTTACCCTGCAGAGATCTGAGGACCAGGTAACCATAGTCCTCAGATTGGACAGATAGTCTAGCTAGCTGTCTGGATTTACCCTGCAGAGACCTGAGGACCAGGTAACCATAGTCCTCAGATTGGACAGATAGTCTAGCTAGCTGTCTGGATTTACCCTGCATAGATCTGAGGACCAGGTAACCATAGTCCTCAGATTGGACAGATAGTCTAGCTAGCTGTCTGGATTTACCCTGCAGAGACCTGAGGACCAGGTAACCATAGTCCTCAGATTGGACAGATAGTCTAGCTAGCTGTCTGGATTTACCCTGCATAGATCTGAGGACCAGGTAACCATAGTCCTCAGATTGGACAGATAGTCTAGCTAGCTGTCTGGATTTACCCTGCAGAGACCTGAGGACCAGGTAACCATAGTCCTCAGATTGGACAGATAGTCTAGCTAGCTGTCTGGATTTACCCTGCAGAGACCTGAGGACCAGGTAACCATAGTCCTCAGATTGGACAGATAGTCTAGCTAGCTGTCTGGATTTACCCTGCAGAGACCTGAGGACCAGGTAACCAGAGTCCTCAGATTGGACAGATAGTCTAGCTAGCTGTCTGGATTTACCCTGCAGAGATCTGAGGACCAGGTAACCTCAGTCCTCAGAAATCAGCCGCAGGTTAGAGCGCCGACACAGAGACAGAGGACGGGGACGGACATCCGGCCTAAATGAGTGGAATCCAGCGAAATTTCCGTCGGCAACGGAGCAATCCTGGAAGTGGTACGCCGTGGACGTAGACTAGCACAGATAGATACCACAACAAGCTACTGAGAAAGTGCATTGTGTCCTTTGAGTGAACTGTTCCTTTAAAGCTCCTCAGTTTGACCTCCATAGAAAAAGAAAAAAAAAGAACCTGCTGTGTAATCACAACATACATTAAAAAGAGTTATAGCTCAGCATTGATCTGCATATGACAGATATTATGACGACGTACCCGATTGGCTGGTGTTTATTAAGGTATTGACCAGGGGCGTGAGGTCGATGGCAGCCGGGTCGATGTGCTCCGCTGGGATCTCTGGGAAATAATAGCAGACGCCAGATATCATAGTCAGGTTTTAATCTCTATTATGGAATTAGCAGCATCAGCGAAACGTGGCTGTATTATTGCATGAATGTACTAAAATTACAAAAAAATGTGACAATTATCCAGAAGAATTAGTCCCTGGTGGGGTACTTATCGGAATAACACAAGGTCAGTGAAGGGATGGGTCTCATTTATTGAGGCAATGGAGTCTTTTTATTGAATATAAATCAGATATTTTATCAGTTGGATCCGGAGGATGTTCAGTTTTCAGTCACATTTGTTCTTTTGATGCTGATTTATAATTAGATAGTTATTACAGAATTAGATAATCAGACTATTAAATAAATCAAGAATGTTTTGAAAGGATTTATTAACATTTATTCTTGTAAAAAGGGATAATTTGAGGTCTACCCCTCGTCACAGCGGGCCCTGGTTTGATTCCGTCCTGCGACCCCCCTCACCTTTCATGTCTTCAACTGTCCTGTCAAATAATGGCCCAAAAATGCCCAAAAAATAATCTTAAAAAAAAGGGATAGTTCAGATTCCTCGTCATTCAATACCCAATTTCCACACCTAAGGAGAGTGGCCGGGTTGGCTCAGCTGGTGGAGCAGGCGCGCATATACATAGAGGTCCAGGGTTTGAGTCCGACCTGTGACTATTTCTTGCATGTCTTCCCCCTTTCTCACCTAGCTGGAGAGAAAAGGTAGAATCAAGCTCTACCGATTCAAAATCATTTCATAGCACTCCAAAAACCAATCCATGTTTTATATTTTTCGTTTTGTAATGGCGTGTATACTATCGCATGGGAAAAGTAACTACATGTGGCCGGGTTGGTTCAGTGGGTGGAGCAGGCGCACGTGTACTTTGAGGTTTGTGCCTCGACGCAGAGGTCCGGGGTTTGAGTCCGACCTGTGGCGATTTCCTGCATGTCTTCCCCCTCTTTCCCTCCTTCCCCACCTAGCTGTCCTCTACTAGAACACAATTAAACATGGAAGTGGGGTTAGTTTTGTTGTCATAAGGTTATAATTCATGTTAAAAATCCACTATGGAAACAACATAAGTGTCATATCCAGAATAATGTTCTGAGTCAGGAATACATGTTTATCACAGGAAATAAGGAAAGGCCGCTGATTTTTAGGTAGAAAAAATGTAACTTGTTCCATTTTCTTCTTGTAAAAATTTAAAATGGGTCAATTTGTAAAGTGTATTTAAAAATACACTTTACATGATTCCCAGAGCCTGAAGGCCGTCCACACCAAGAACCAGAACTATAAATCAGAGTTTTAAACCTCTATTCTGTGTCAGTGGATGGTGGAGTCCACACCACGACTACGACCATGGGATCACTTTCAGAGCCATTTGATGAACGATAGAAACACCGACAGCCAATCAGAATCCTTCTTAGTTTACAGCATGACACGGCGGAGAGAGACACTGACAGCCAATCAGAATCCTTCTTAGTTTACAACATGACACGGCAGAGAAGGACACCGACAGCCAATCAGAATCCTTCTTAGTTTACAGCATGACACGGTGGAGAGAGACACTGACAGCCAATCAGAATCCTTCTTAGTTTACAACATGACACAGCGATGAGAGACACTGACAGCCAATCAAAATCCTTCTTAGTTTACAACATGACACGGCAGAGAGAGACACTGACAGCCAATCAGAATCCTTCTTAGTTTACAACATGACACGCCGGAGAGAGAGACACTGACAGCCAATCAGAATCCTTCTTAGTTTACAACATGACATGGCGGAGAGAGACACTGACAGCCAATCAGAATCCATCTTAGTTTACAGCATGACACGCCCGGAGAGAGAGACACTGACAGCCAATCAGAATCCATCTTAGTTTACAGCATGACACGCCCGGAGAGAGAGACACTGACAGCCAATCAGAATCCTTCTTAGTTTACAACATGACACGGCAGAGAAAGACACCGACAGCCAATCAGAAACCTTCTTAGTTTAAAAACATGACACGGCAGAGAGAGACACTGACAGCCAATCAGAATCCTTCTTAGTTTACAATATGACACGGCGGAGAGAGACACTGACAGCCAATCAGAATCCTTCTTAGTTTACAATATGACACGGCGGAGAGAGACACTGACAGCCAATCAGAATCCTTCAGAGTTTACAACATTGTTCAGCAGCGTGGATGCTCACATCGTTATCGTTCTCGGTGTGGACGGGCGTTTGGGAGGGGGGGAGGGGCATCTTAGACCTTATAGGTGGGGGGGAGGGGCATCTTAGACCTTATAGGTGGGGGGGAGGGGCATCTTAGATCTTATAGGTGGGGGGGAGGGGCATCTTAAACCTTATAGGTGTGGTGGGGGCATCTTAGACCTTATAGGTGGGGGGGAGGGGCATCTTAGACCTTATAGGTGGGGGGAGGGGCATCTTAGACCTTATAGGTGTGGTGAGGGGCATCTTAGACCTTATAGGTGGGGGGGAGGGGCATCTTAGACCTTATAGGTGGGGGGAGGGGCATCTTGGACCTTATAGGTGGGGGGAGGGGCATCTTAGACCTTATAGGTGGGGGGGCGGGGCATCTTAGACCTTATAGGTGGGGGGGCGGGGCATCTTAGACCTTATAGGTGGGACACCATGCTTGAAATACTCTGGGGGACACCCCGGTTATACAACATCATATACAAGCTTGTACTCCTTAGTCTCAGTGACATGTGTGTTGAACTGGCTGTGTGGACTGAATTCACATTTCCCTTTGACTGAGCATGTAAAGCCTGAAAATAAGCAATAAAAGAGAAGAAAGAGAAGAAAGGGAAGAGAGAGAAGAGAGAGAGACCTGTGGAGCCCAGGATGTCTCTCCGGTGCCTGTCTTCCTGCCGCCTGTCTCTTAAAGCTGTGGGGGGAAAATCACACAGATATCCGATGTTTAAAAGGCAAAAGTCTTTATTTTCCTGCTCATTTATTTGTTTATAACTTGCATTTCTGCATTAATCAGTCTCTCTGTGCCATGACACACACACACACACACACACACACACACACACACACACACACACACACAGTGACCAAATTTCAATAGCCCGCATCAATGGTGCTGGACAGGTGAATGTGGATATGTGGGTTTTAACGGCAGAGACATTAAAAAGGCGTATACAGTTCTTATTTCATTAGAATTTATTAATTTAATTTAATTTTAACTTTATTTTATTTTATTTAATGTCATTTAATTTAATTTTATGTCATTTAATTTAATTTTATGTCATTTAATTTAATTTTATGTCATTTAATTTAATTTAACTTTATTTTATTTTATTTAATGTCATTTAATTTAATTTTGTCATTTAATTTAACTTTATTTTATTTTATTTAATGTCATTTAATTTAATTTTGTCATTTAATTTAACTTTATTTTATTTTATTTAATGTCATTTAATTTAATTTTGTCATTTAATTTAACTTTATTTTATTTTATTTAATGTCATTTAATTTAATTTTATGTCATTTAATTTAATTTTATGTCATTTAATTTAATTTAACTTTATTTTATTTAATGTCATTTAATTTAATTTTATGTCATTTAATTTAATTTAACTTTATTTTATTTTATTTAATGTCATTTAATTTAATTTTGTCATTTAATTTAACTTTATTTTATTTTATTTTATTAATGTCATCTAATTTTATTTTATGTCATTTAATTTAATTTAATTTTATTCAATTTTATTTTATTTTATTAAATTTTATGTTATGTTATTTGATTTAATTTAATTTTATTTTATTTTAGTGTGGGGGGTGTTACATGTATGTTCTGTTACCTGTAACATGCTGCTGGTTGTATGTTGAATAAAACATTTGATCACAAAAAAAGTGGTATGCCAAAAACCCTGACGATTATTATTATTATTATTATTAATATTATTATTAATATTATAATTATTATTATTACTACTATACCCCTGCAAGCTGCAGCCTTGCATGAAACTGCATTACATCAAATACAACAGTCCTGAATGGAAAACCATAATTTGGGAAATCCTTTTTAACTCAAATGGATATATATTAAACTGAAAGAGGTTTCAAATAGTTTGCTCCTTCATATATATATATTTTTTGTAATATGCTAATAAAATACAACAATTACAAGAATAAAAGGCAGATTCGTCCGACCGTGTGCATTGCAACATCAATAAAGAGTTTTGAGGACGTTATGCAGTCCTACCTGGGCTGCAGAGGACGAGGAGTACGACGGTGGAGACACAGACTATAAAACAGAGGCGTGGACGCCGGGCGGCTCTCTGTACGCCCGCCATGACCCCGCTGAAGCGCCGCTGTAACCACGGAAACACAAACTGGGTTATTAGCCGTCTGAATCATCAATATGATCATCTATTGTCTTATAATGCTATAAATATTGTGAAATAATAATCATAAGCTTTTGAACAAATCCCACATACGTAACTAAATAAATAGACACAAATCTCACCAAATACATACACTACTGTCAGAAGTTAAAGAGGATTATGCCTTATTATACAGTGGCTTGCATAAGTATACACCCCCCTATGTTAAAATACAGGAGGCATAAGTATACACCCCCTATGTTAAAATACAGGAGGCATAAGTATACACCCCCCTATGTTAAAATACAGGAGGCATAAGTATACACCCCCCTATGTTAAAATACAGGAGGCATAAGTATACACCCCCCTATGTTAAAATACAGGAGGCATAAGTATACACCCCCTATGTTAAAATACAGGGG
The DNA here is from genome assembly GCA_029931835.1 of Etheostoma nigrum. Lineage (NCBI taxonomy): Eukaryota > Metazoa > Chordata > Actinopteri > Perciformes > Percidae > Etheostoma > Etheostoma nigrum. Next base: position 26,912,137 of record CM057248.1, read on the forward strand.
GCATAAGTATACACCCCCCTATGTTAAAATACAGGGGGCATAAGTATACACCCCCTATGTTAAAATACAGGGGGCATAAGTATACACCCCCCTATGTTAAAATACAGGGGGGCATAAGTATACACCCCCTATGTTAAAATACAGGGGGCATAAGTATACACCCCCCTATGTTAAAATACAGGGGGCATAAGTATACACCCCCCTATGTTAAAATACAGGGGGCATAAGTATACACCCCCCTATGTTAAAATACAGGGGGCATAAGTATACACCCCCCTATGTTAAAATACAGGGGGCATATGTATACACCCCCCTATGTTAAAATACAGGGGCATAAGTATACACCCCCCTATGTTAAAATACAGGGGCATAAGTATACACCCCCCTATGTTAAAATACAGGGGGCATAAGTATACACCCCCCTATGTTAAAATACAGGGGGCATAAGTATACACCCCCCTATGTTAAAATACAGGGGGCATAAGTATACACCCCCCTATGTTAAAATACAGAGGGCATAAGTATACACCCCCCTATGTTAAAATACAGGAGGCATAAGTATACACCCCCCTATGTTAAAATACAGGAGGCATAAGTATACACCCCCCTATGTTAAAATACAGGAGGCATAAGTATACACCCCCCTATGTTAAAATACAGGGGGCATAAGTATACACCCCCCTATGTTAAAATACAGGGGGCATAAGTATACACCCCCCTATGTTAAAATACAGGGGCATAAGTATACACCCCCCTATGTTACATTCCCATTTAATGGCTTCAAAAAGGAGGCACTGAGTTCTGTGAATGTGTGTGTGTGTGTGTGTGTGTGTGTGTGTGTGTGTGTGTGTGTGTGTGTGTGTGTGTGTGTGTGTGTAAGACATTTTCTGGGCCAAACACAATGATGTCATCGGGCTGTGCAGAGCAGAGAGCTTCACACTCCCAACACCTGGAAATAAAGACAACCCTGCAGGTAAAAAACACTGATTAAAAAAATAAAACTAAATACTATTTTGGGGAATACTTCGGTTACATCGCTACATTTTTGTTTATAAACGGCGTTTTGAGCCAAAAGTGATCTCCGTGCACCAAGTTTTTTTATCTCCAGTAGAATTACTAATCTCCGTATATAACCAAAATATCCCATCACCAGAGGGGAAACACCAGAGCAGGGGGAATGAGAGGGGGAGACGCCAGAGCAAGTGGAATGAGAGGGGGAAACGCCAGAGCAGGGGGAATGAGAGGGGAAAATGCCAGAGCAAGTGGAATGAGAGGGGAAATGCCAGAGGAGGTGGAATGAGAGGGGAAAACACCAGAGCAGGGGGAATGAGAGGGGGAAACACCAGAGCAGGGGGAATGAGACGTGGCAAAACCAAAACGTAGCGATGTAAATGTCGCCTTTGCCTTGCATATAAAAAACTACAAAAAAAAAACTTTATTGATATGCTGACTGATCAAAAGGTGACAAGACGGGACGTTTGTAACTGGATTCTCTCCAAATAAAAAAATATATTGATGTCCTTAAATTATTAAAATGACCTCCCATACTAGATACTTCTCTACGCTATCTCCTGCCCTGTGTCGTGTCCATTGCATCCACTCAACATTTCAATGAGAAAACAATTACATAACAACTAATGGAAGGGAAGTCAATGGTTGCACAATGATAAATCCACGTCATCCGGTCAGATCAGCGTCCATATTATTATTGAATTCATACTGAGAGTACGCTTTAATGTCAGAAAATGGTGAAAAATGTGGATCAGTGTTTTGCATAAAAGCCCAAAACGACGTCCTCAAATGTCTCGTTTTGTCCTTCTGTCTTGAAAACTAGAACAATATTCACATTTAACACGCTGATATCACAGAAGTCGTCCTCGTTTTTCACAAAGAAATGACTCAAAACAAATCAATGCCGATTCATTTAACAGTTGACAACTAATCTGTGATCCTTTGCAGCTCTAATTCAACTGTCCAAAATTACCAAATTGATGCGTCATGCTGAGGGAAGCAAGACATGACTACATACGTCCTGATTTATTTGTTACACCTGTGAGCTTACTCGTGTATTTGAGAGAGAAATCTGATCTAATAAAGAAAAATCTAAAAAAAAATCCAAGAAAGTAATCCAAGAAACTCACCCGCTCTTGTCCTCCTGTAAAGTGTGCAGCGCTGCTGATGATCCCCCCGGCAGCATCAAACCCTCGGCCCGTGTATCACACGCCTGCGGTCAGATAAGCATTAGGCGAGGCCTGCCCCCCCACCCCCCCACCACCACCCCCTCTGAACAGCAGAGGCTGGCAGCTTCCTGAGCTCTGTGCAAAGAAATACAACAAAACATGGTGTCTGGCTGCAGGCTGGGCACTGATCCCTAACCCACTCCACTGCAAGAAATATCACACTTAAAGGGACAGTTTGTTGTAGGAGTTACGTCTTTGTAGTCAGTGTGTTAGCTGCAGTAGATGGTGGTCTACCCCCCAAGACCCCCCCCCACCCCCCAGAAGCCGGCTGGACTACCGACAAGGAAGATAAGCAATAGAGCTCAACAGTGAGTTTCCAGAGGTAAAAGTCCTGTTAATTTTCTCCATCAGGATTTAGATTTACAGGAATAATCTAAAACCAATAAGTCTAAACCAAAAGGTGCCCAGACTCTGTCATATGAAGGGCCAAAATGTATCTGGTGGAAGGCCAGGGGCCAAAAAGCACTCCCTCCAGAAATCGCATAATTAGATTAGATTAGATTAGATTAGATTAGATTAGATTCTACTTTATTGTCATTACACAGGCAATGAAATGCAGTTTAGGTCTAACCAGAAGTGCAATAGCAGCCGGTGCAGGATATACACTGGTTCCATAAGTGCAGGACATGGATATGTACTGAATAAATATTAGAAATGAATACTATTGTATTCAATGCATAATCAGCCAAAGTCCAAGTATTTCCGCGTGGGCCGCATTTGTTTTTTGTTTTTTTTAAATACGCTGCACTTTTGCCGCATAAATTGCCGATTTCTGTGCAAAATAATGCGAGGCTTTCAATGGTTTCATAATCCCCACTTCGGCACTTTTTGTTGCAAAAAAAAAAAAAAAAAGTCACATATATTTTAGCAGAAAGTTGAAAAATGTTGGGTTTAATTGAAAAAAGAGCAGCCATTTTCCCCTGTTGCCATGGTAACGTTACAAAGTGATAATCGTGCAGAGAGTAGATAATCTGTCGGTGTCTGGCTAGATTATTATTTTTTTTTTAAATATCGCGTTTGTTCCGGACACACACTCCGCACTCTGGTCTGCTAACAACGCAGCGATCCGACCAATCAGCAGTCTGCAGGTTTCCACGTCACCTTTTGGTATCGCATCAGCTCGCTTGGAACCTCGACTGAGGTAGTACTACATAAAGTACCTGGTAGCAGGTCCCAGGGACTTTATGTAGTACTACAAAAAGTACCTGGTAGCAGGTCCCAGGGACTTTATGTAGTACTACATAGAAGTACCTGGTAGCAGGTCCCAGGGACTTTATGTAGTACTAAAAAAAGTACCTGGTAGCAGGTCCCAGGGACTTTATGTAGTACTTTATGTAGTACTACATAAAGTACCTGGTAGCAGGTCCCAGGGACTTTATGTAGTACTAAAAAAAGTACCTGGTAGCAGGTCCCAGGGACTTTATGTAGTACTTTATGTAGTACTACATAAAGTACCTGGTAGCAGGTCCCAGGGACTTTATGTAGTACTACATAAAGTACCTGGTAGCAGGTCCCAGGGACTTTATGTAGTACTAAAAAAAGTACCTGGTAGCAGGTCCCAGGGACTTTATGTAGTACTACCTAAAGTACCTGGTAGCAGGTCCCAGGGACTTTATGTAGTACTAAAAAAAGTACCTGGTAGCAGGTCCCAGGGACTTTTGTTCGTAATGGAAAACCAAAAAAGGCGAGTAGAGTCGAGGCTTTATGTAGTACTACATAAAGGCTTTATGTAGTACTACATAAAGTACCTGGTAGCAGGTCCCAGGGACTTTATGTAGTACTAAAAAAAGTACCTGGTAGCAGGTCCCAGGGACTTTTGTTCGTAATGGAAAACCAAAAAAGGCGAGTAGAGTCGAGGCAAGTCGAGTAGATACCACGCAATGGAAAAGCGCCATTAGTGCCTACTACGTATGCCTGCGTATCACATAGGCTTACGTAGACCTAACTGAACTGACGTGATTTGCGTCGCCAGAACGGACAGCTAGCTTAATTAGCTTGTTAGCTCGGCATTTTGTGCAGCAAACACGAAAAGAGGACCTTTTTAATTTGTTCTACTTCTTCTCTTACCTGGTGTAGGAACATACGTTTGCCCTCGTGTCCACAGCGGGTCATTTTTTTAATGTAGAGCTCGTGTTTAATGTCGAAATTGTAGTTTTAACGCGTCAGGTGCTCCTGTCAGTTTGGTTCCTCGGTTCAGGAAGCTGCTGTCCAATCAGATGCTCCAACCATCCACCGAAGGCCCGCCCACCATCGCTCCTTTTTTTTTTTTTTTTTTTTTAAACTTTACAAAATTTTAAATATATAATTATAATTCCTTAAAAACAATCTTGCAGCTAAATTGATAGTTTTCTTACTGTTAATAATTTGGATAGACTCAAAAAAAACGTCCCAAATTTAATTGTGAAGTGAGTAAAAAAAAAAACAAATTGCTTTATGGATACAAAATGGTAGGTTGGCACGGCAACATGTTCATCTTCGCTGTCCAATGAGGAAGGACATGGCTCTAAACTCCGCCCCTTTCGGGTTGTTTTCGGTCACATGTCGAAAAGTTTCTATCATGTAAATGAGAAATTCTCACAAAAATACAGAAAATATTGCTACACACTGCTACGCCCTGCTACGTCATGCTACGTCCTGCTACGTCCTACACACTGCTACGCCCTGCTACGTCCTACACACTGCTACGCCCTGCTACGTCCTACACACTGCTACGCCCTGCTACATCCTGCTACGCCCTGCTACATCCTGCTACGCCCTGCTACGTCCTGCTATGTCCTGCTACATCCTGCTATGTCCTGCTACATCCTACGCCCTGCTACGTCCTACACACTGCTACGCCCTGCTACATCCTGCTATGTCTTGCTACGTCCTACGCCCTGCTACGTCCTACACACTGCTACGCCCTGCTACATCCTGCTACGCCCTGCTACATCCTGCTACGTCCTACACACTGCTACATCCTGCTATGTCCTGCTACATCCTGCTATGTCCTGCTACATCCTACGCCCTGCTACGTCCTACACACTGCTACGCCCTGCTACATCCTGCTATGTCTTGCTACGTCCTACGCCCTGCTACGTCCTACACACTGCTACGCCCTGCTATGTCCTGCTATGTCCTGCTACGTCCTACACACTGCTACGTCCTGCTACATCATGCTACGTCCTACACACTGCTACGCCCTGCTATGTCCTGCTGCATCCTGCTACGTCCTACACACTGCTACGCCCTGCTACGTCCTACACACTGCTACGTCCTGCTACATCATGCTACGTCCT
>CM057248.1:26920154-26942654 GCA_029931835.1 Etheostoma nigrum
GCAGTGGTTGACTGTATATTTTGAATTTGCGGTATATATTGTGGCTTCCACTGTGGGATTTTATTCTCATGCTCATTAACCCTCGTGTTGTCTTCCTGAAAATCAACTTTTATTTTTATTTTTTTTAAGTTTGTCACTTTTTTTGACATTTTCAACACTAACACTAACTTTTAGCAAGTTTTACAGTTATTTTTGGGAATTTATGGTCAATAAACCTCATTTATAGGAAATGATACCTAATGTTTGAGTTAGAAAAGCAAACATGAGGGTTAATATTAACAGTCTATGGGTATCACACATGATGCAAAGTCATACAATTTTCAATTCAATACTTTATTAATAACTGGTGCAATTGAAAAGACAAAAAAATTTAAAAATCAAGTAAGAATACATTTGCATATTATATCATCAAAACAAAATATTCAAAGTGTTCAAATAAAGAATAAAAATGGCAATTATTATTTTTTTTTTTATTTTTTTTTTTATTATAATGAGAAAATGATGCACAGCTCTGAAGGCCACTAGTGTAAAGTTGTCCAAACGTCCCTTTAAATAAAAACTAACGGCGACGGCTGCATTTACACAAGAACAGCAGATTTGACTCTTAACGTCCCTCTCTTCATATTTTACCTCACATCGTTCTGAGAAAACAACCCTGCGGTCTACAGGACGCCCCCGTAGCTGGACTACAGGTCCTGCTGGTGTACACGCAAAGAAATAACTGTTAACATGTGTTTTTATTTAAGATTGTTTTTTGGGGGCATTTTAGGCTTTTATTTTGATAGGAGAGAGGGGAAATGACCTGCAGCAAATGGCCGCAGGTCGGAGTTGAACCGGGCCCGCTGCGTCGAGGAGTAACCCTCTATATACAGTATATGTGGGCCCGCGCTACCAGCTGAGCAATCCGGGCGCCCAACATGTGTATATTTGACCAGAAACTGACCATAGAATGAGATTCACGCCTTAGTAATTTTGTTTTTTAACAGTTTTTAACGTATAATTGGTCGGTTTTGGGAGATTATAGAAGCCCGTGTTGATAGTTTGAATATTCTTTCTGCAAGTATCCAAATGTATTTTCATATCTTCTCTAAAGTATTTCACAAGAGGGACCTTGACTGACCTGAACTGAAGGTTCAGAGTGTTTATGGTGACAGGACCTATGCAAGGATCCTATATATATATATGTCAACTTTTACTCAATACTATTTCAAAAACCCTTCAATTTGTTTTCAAATGCTATAAAATTGAATAAGACGCCCCAAAATTAATGAAAGTAGAGATTTTTATTTGGCAAAGATCATTTCAGATTTTAAGTCCCCCCCCCCGCTTGTGTAAATGCAGCCTTCCCCATGGATATTACAACCGCTTTGTGCTGCTCGGTGACAGCCATGGCAAGAAAAGCATGCCCAAAAAAATTAAGATGACACCGTAAAAAGAACCGTACTGTAAAAGGCCAAGGCACAAATAATTCGTAGCAATTAAGATGTCCATAAAATGACATGGTTATGTAGAACGTGGAGATCAGTGCATTGCTTGGTATGCAGAACAACAATATTTAACAGAAGAATCGCAGCAAGCGCTACTGCCGTCTGGACTACTGCAGTCTGGACTACTGCAGTCTGGACTACAGCCGTCTGGACTACTGCAGTCTGGACTACAGCCGTCTGGACTACAGTCTGGACTACAGCCGTCTGGACTACTGCAGTCTGGACTACTGCAGTCTGGACTACAGCCGTCTGGACTACAGCCGTCTGGACTACTGCAGTCTGGACTACAGCCGTCTGGACTACAGCCGTCTGGACTACAGCCGTCTGGACTACACTGGCGTCTGGACTACTGCCGTCTGGACTACAGCCGTCTGGACTACACTGGCGTCTGGACTACTGCCGTCTGGACTACTGCCGTCTGGACTACTGCCGTCTGGTCTGGACTACAGCCGTCTGGACTACTGCCGTCTGGACTACAGCCGTCTGGACTACTGCCGTCTGGACTACTGCCGTCTGGACTACAGCCGTCTGGACTACTGCCGTCTGGACTACTGCCGTCTGGACTACAGCCGTCTGGACTACTGCCGTCTGGACTACTGCCGTCTGGACTACTGCCGTCTGGACTACAGCCGTCTGGACTACTGCCGTCTGGACTACAGCCGTCTGCACTACTGCCGTCTGGACTACTGCCGTCTGGACTACTGCCGTCTGGACTACAGAGGTGCCATAAAGTGCTCCTTTTCATTCAGAATCGATGCGCGTGCAGACGAGTTCACGCAGAGAGTCGAAGAACATAAAAGACAGGGACACAAACATGGAGGAACACATGGAAGAGGGCACAAATGTGTTGGAAAAGGCTTGTTTGAAATACATATGCATGCTCCATACAGGGCTGTAGTACTCGAGTCCGGTCTTGGCGGACTAGCCGTTTTTCTCGCTCGGACTAGTCTCGGACTCGCTAGTATTTGGACTCGGACTTGTCTTGGTCTCGGCCACTGGTCTTGACCAATATGGCGAGTCCAAGTCAAGACCGAGTCCAAAGAGGTTCGAGTCCAAGTCAAGACTTAGTCCAAAGAGGTTCGAGTCCAAGTCAAGACTTAGTCCAAAGAGGTTCGAGTCCAAGTCAAGACCGAGTCCAAAGAGGTTCGAGTCCAAGACAAGACAGAGTCAAAAGAGGTTCGAGTCCAAGTCAAGACTTAGTACAAAGAGGTTCGAGTCCAAGACAAGACTGAGTCCAAAGAGGTTCGAGTCCAAGTCAAGACTTAGTCCAAAGAGGTTCGAGTCCAAGACAAGACCGAGTCCAAAGAGGTTCGAGTCCAAGTCAAGACTGAGTCCAAAGAGGTTCGAGTCCAAGTCAAGACCGAGTCCAAAGAGGTTTGAGTCCAAGTCAAGACCAAGTCCAGGACAGAATAAAGGTCTTATGCATGACAGTATCAAGACAATCATTTTGGGTTTCACTTTCCCTCCAATATTATTATCAACATAATAAAGACACCTGGACTCGGTCCAGACCAAAAGCCATATCTGGCAAGACCAGTGGCCGAGACCGAGACCAGTCCGAGTCCAAATACTAGCGAGTCCGAGACAAGTCCGAGACCATAGAAAAACGGTCTTGAGTCCGGACTCGAGTCCAAGACCGGACTCGAGTACCACAGCCCTGGTTTGAACCAACGTTTCCTCGTGAAATCAACTACATTTTTATCAATTTAAAGGTCGAAAAGCACTGGTACCAGAAATCAACTCCCTGATTTTTCTAAAGTGTCCACAAAACGCAGCAGAACACCAGCGTTTCATTGTAACTCAGCGTAGGTTATAACAGTTTTTTTTTCCAATAAAAACAAAAATGCGAGATTAGGGGCTTCGGTATCTGATTTCTCGGTATTTATGTAGACACTGATAACTCACAGTGAGCCTCGTTCACCGACATTTACGATTCTCACGACTTCTTGAGAAAGGTCCTTAGTTAAGTCTACGACAGATTCACCACGAAGTTCTTAAACCGCAGAATTGTTTGCTTCATTCTTAAAAATGATGAATCCCACTTTCTGTGTAAATTCAAAGCGTGACAGTTCATCCTCATACACGTAGAAGGCCATGGGTTAGCAGGGTCGTGTGCGTGTGAAAGTTGAAACAAATGTCCAGAGAACTTGGTCAAAATGGCCAAACCAAAGTCTAAAGAAAGTGGGGCGTCGGACTCTGAATGTAAAACAAAAACAACGTAACATTGGTATTTAATGTGCTTAAACTAGGGCTGGGTATCTCCAATTATTTCCGATTTATAAGGTCCTGATTCGTTGACACTTCAGATCTCGACAATTAGGTTAGGGACAATTTCAGTGACAATACAAATTCATCTTGGATGTAAAAAGAGATTCTCAAAGAACTTCTTTTACAAGCAACCCCGGAATATGTTTTTTTAATGCACCAAGATAATGTAATACATCAAAAACCGACCTCCAAAAAGTTTGTTCAAAGTACTTTTCTGCTATCATCCATGTTGAAAAGGTAGGCGATGTGCTTTAAAAGGTGCTCAATGAGCTCCTGCGTGGTTTCAACGCAATTTCCTTTTAGTCTCAAATCGTAGAGGGACGCCAACTAGTCCTCCAACGCTGGAACACTTTACAAATCTTATTTTGCACGGCTCCATTTCAACGGGAATATCAGTGGAATACTCACTTTCGTTAGCCGTCTTTTTGGGAATAAGGGCAAAAAACAGATTATGTACATGTAAACGTAGTCAGTGACTACAGTGGGTAGAACTTGACTTTTTCTGTGTAAAAATTTAAACTGTTTTCAATGTTTTGGTCCTCTTTTTTTGAAACTTTTGTGGCTTTTCCCAATGTTTTGGAACTGTTTTGACATTTTAATCAGTTTTTTTTGTCACTTTTTCTGACGTTTTTGTTGTCAATATTTTTTCAAATGCTATAAAATTGACTAAAACACCCAAATTCAATGAAAGTAGTGAGCTGATCATTTAACTTACTTCTTAACAGCGTTGTCCGGAACCATCCATGTTATTTCTTTTGACAATTTTGTTGAAAGAAACCCACATTTCTGATATAGAAACCTTTTGAAAACGGGTCAAACCTGACCCGAGGACAACAGGAGGGTTAATCTCGTTTTTCCCGCCAAAATGTCAGATAATTTCGCCGCCTCAGTTTCCATTATTTCACTCATGAGTTTCAGTGCCATGAACCGAAAACAATGAGCCAGATCTTTGTCAATCAAATAAGAATCTCAAAAGTGAATTACACAAATTGGTTGGCAGATCATTTTCAGGTTTTGACCGAAAGGAATATTTAAGGCCAGCAAATAAAATGGAGACCCACTGTGTAGTATCTTTTTGTGCCCGCACATGACTTTTTGTGTCCTTTTTCTGCCGCGGTTGGTGCGTCGGGTGCTTTAGACGTCACAAAACTACAAAACAGCATTTTATACAAAAGCATAACTCTACCATGTGCCAGTTATATAAAAAAAATTATCACTATAGAAAGAAAGAGTTGACATTCATAAATCCTGTGTAGTGTGTTTGGTGCGTACGGAGATGAAGTGAAACACTAAATCCAGAACGACGATGTGGAGTCGTTCTCGGCTGCAGAGGCACGATGAATTAAAGTCAACAGGGATGTACTATCTTTGTGTTGGATCTACATGTGGTGACACTTCATGTTTGATCATTTGCTCTTTGTAATATAGAATTGAATGGGCTTCCGTAGCGAAAGATAAATATACCTCTAATACAAGAAGATAAATAGATAATACTAATTAGAAGTGTTTGGTTCACCTTTGTTCATTTCATTTGACTGTCGCTGCGTCCACACCAGGCTTCGATCTGAGCTGTTTGTAGGGCTCGTTTCATGAGACCCTTGATCCGAGATCAAGGGTACAAGCGGCCGAAATGGGTTTCCTCAGGAGGGGGGCTGGTGTCTCCCTTAGAGATCGGGTGAGAAGCTCAGTCCTCCGAGAGGAGCTCGGAGTAGAGCCGCTGCTCCTTCTCGTCGAAAGGAGCCAGTTGAGGTGGTTTGGGCATCTGGTAAGGATGCCTCCTGGGCGCCTTCCTAGGGAGGTGTTCCAGGCACGTCCAGCTGGGAGGAGGCCTCGGGGAAGACCCAGGACTAGGTGGAGAGATTATATCTCCAACCTGGCCTGGGAACGCCTCGGGATCCCCCAGTCGGAGCTGGTTGATGTGGCTCGGGAAAGGGAAGTTTGGAGTCCCCTACTGGAGCTGCTGCCCCCGCGACCAGATACCGGATAAGCGGATGAAGATGGATGGATGGATGGTTTCAAGAGACCGTCCCCCCCCCCTCCCAGCAGTTACGACTCCAACTCTCATTCCCGTTATATGCATCACATAAAAGCCTCTTTCTAACCAGGTATATAGGAACAGTCCACTCTAAACAGTTCTACTAAAGGCGTTTTTCCCATTAATGGTACCTGCTCGACCACGGAGCCCCGTCCTCCTTTCTCCATTGCAGATTAGTACCGCCTAGTGCGTGAGGCGAGCGTGGCTGGTCGTCTGGGCGATGGCCCAACCATAACTACTCTCCCCCAAAACCGATTTTTCCATTTGCATTCACACTGACCAAGTGGCCATAGAAGTGACCTTTTGTTATTATAATCACAGCCATCTAACCACCACTATGTGGAAAAGGGAAAAGACCCTGCCCTGAAGCTCCGTCGGAAGAGTTACAGGAACTGCGGTAATAATACTCCCCAAATTGGTCCAGTAGGGGGAAAAAAAATGGGTTAGAGGGTAAAAAGGGATCTAGGAAGGTTAGTTTCTAGGAAGGTTATGTTCTAGGAAGGTTATGTTCTAGGAAGGTTATGTTCTAGGAAAGTTATGTTCTAGGAAGGTTATGTTCTAGGAAGGTTATGTTCTAGGAACATTATGTTGTAGGAAAGTTATGTTGTAGGAAGGTTATGTTGTAGGAAGGTTATGTTCTAGGAAGGTTATGTTCTAGGAACATTATGTTCTAGGAAAGTTATGTTCTAGGAAGGTTATGTTCTAGGAACATTATGTTGTAGGAAAGTTATGTTGTAGGAAGGTTATGTTCTAGGAAGTTTATGCTGTAGGAAAGTTATGTTGTAGGAAGGTTATGTCTAGGAAGGTTATGTTCTAGGAAGGTTATGTTCTAGGAAGGTTATGTTCTAGGAAAGTTATGTTCTAGGAAGGTTATGTTCTAGGAAGGTTATGTTCTAGGAAGGTTATGTTCTAGGAAAGTTATGTTCTAGGAAGGTTATGTTCTAGGAAGGTTATGTTCTAGGAAAGTTATGTTCTAGGAAGGTTATGTTCTAGGAAGGTTATGTTCTAGGAAGGTTATGTTCTAGGAAGGTTATGTTCTAGGAACATTATGTTGTAGGAAAGTTATGTTCTAGGAAAGTTATGTTCTAGGAAAGTTATGTTCTAGGAAGGTTATGTTCTTGGAAGGTTATGTTCTAGGAACATTATGTTCTAGGAAGGTTATGTTCTTGGAAGGTTATGTTCTAGGAACATTATGTTGTAGGAACTGGAAAAATCCCTCCGGTTGGTCGGGACTCTTGGCGCCACAATTTGACGCACCAGGACTTGCGTCTACCCCTTTAACGTCATATTAAACATGCTTGGTGGGGACTATTGGCGTCACTTTTAACACTCTGGGTCGGGATGTACGTTTCACTGACATGCGGCACAAGAACGGGACAGTTAGTTTTAGGAAAAGATTGGGTGGAGTTACAAAATGGACGTTTCATTGACACGCGGGACAAGAAGGGGACACAAACCCAGGTCTCCTGGGTGAAAGTCCTGTGTTGTTTGACCCATCCACCCCCCCAGACCTGCCTCTTTACATGGATGTTCTACCCAAGGGGGTCAGCCTCTCCTCTCTAAGCGTAGCTCCCATGGCGCCATTTTAATGCTACGAAGCCATCACCCGCCGATAGCATCCCATTGACTCCCATTCATTTTGCCGCCACTTTGACAGTGAAAAACTTTACATCTGAAGCATTTAAAGACTCTATTTGTGCGTTGTTTATTTCTTTAGAAACACAACAATGTATAAAAGGCTCCATTACCTTATACCTCATGTTATGGCTCCTTAGCAGACGTTTTTATAAAAATAGGCTAACAATTGTGTCATAACCACGCGACTTGCTGTTGCAAAGTCATAGTCCAGTTGAAGCCTGGTGTGGAAGCCCCTCTTTGAAAATCCCCTGACTCTGAAGGTGCTTTAACATGCTATAAGTAATAATCCATGTGTGCAGATATAGTTGGTTGTCGGATATTACATTCAGTATCATTGTGGCCCTAAATCTAAAGCAGTGAACGCTGTTTAGGCCGATATGTGATCGTCTTTTTTGTCGCAGTAATTGGTGCTCAGGCTCGTCTCGTTTCCATGTCTGTACAATTAAAGACGCCAACCTTCGCAGCCAATTGCTCGCTAGCATTTCTACACGTGCTTCCCGTCTATTGCGGTATGTGGTGACGCTGCTTTAAGCGCGAGTTTGTGTTCGTTACTGGACATTCGAGTTGCTCGCAGTGGACGATACAGAAAATGTCCGTTTGTTGAGAAGAAATTTAAGCAAAGCAGGCTAAAGGAGTTGCGTATTTTCAAGTTGTATTACTATAAGGCCATGTTCACACTTGGCGTCTATTAGGACAAGAAAAAGTTGACTAAAAAAAGAAGCTAGCAGCGTTTTGGTTCCAAAAAGCAGCCGAGAGTCTTTTGTTGCTATAACAACAGCTGCTGCTACAGTATCCTAGAGCGCTATGTGGAGCGGTGCTAACGTTAGATAAACAAAGTGGTGGAGCGAGATAGAGTGAGAGAGATGCTAATGTTAGATAAACAAAGATATGAAGTGAGCAAGAGAAAAAACAGAGAGAGAGAGAGAGAGGTTCTAATATTAGATAAACAAAGTGGTGGAGTAAGATAGAGAGAGAGAGAGAGAGATGCTAACGTTAGATAAACAAAGTGGTGGAGCGAGCTAGACAAAGAACAGAGAGAGAGAGAGAGAAGTGCTAACATTAGATAAACAAAGTGGTGGAGCGAGATAGAGAGAGAGAGAGAGAGAGAGAGATGCTAACGTTAGATAAACAAAGTGGTGGAGCGAGATAGAGAGAGAGAGAGAGAGAGAGAGAGATGCTAACGTTAGATAAACAATGTGGTGGAGCAAGCTAGACAAAGAACAGAGAGAGAGAAGTGCTAATGTTAGATAAACAAAGTGGTGGAGCGGGATAGACAAAGAACAGAGAGAGAGAGAGAGAGAGAGAGAGAGAAGTGCTAACATTAGATAAACAAAGTGGTGGAGCGAGCTAGAGGAAGAACAGAGAGAGAGAGAGAGAGAGATGCAAACGTTAGATAAAGCTGAGAAACAATAGTTGTTGCTGCACTTTAAAAAAAAGCTTTTTCGAAAACACAGTTTACTCCGTAGGATTATAACGTAACACAGACGCTCGCATCTTAAAAAAACAGGTATGAACGTTGCCTTAGTAACCGTTGCTAGGCAGCAGAGAGTGAATTCAGCTCGGCTCTGCCATTACACATTGATTTTGTCCATAATTAGGAACTGATTTTCTGGACGCTGATATTGAGCTCTGGCGAATGTTACAAACACATTTATTGCAAATGTCTCAGATTAGTGATTAGTGGGTAAATGTTCTTTTAATTTCACTATTGTGAACTAGGGATGTAATGTCTCTTACGTCCTAAAATCAGCCTCTGGAGACTCCACCAGCTGACTTCTCGATTGGCTGTAGAAACAGGAGACGTCTCTTACGTCCTAAAACCAGCCTCTGGAGACTCCACCAGCTGACTTCTCTATTGGCTGTAGAAACAGGAGACGTCTCTTACGTCCTAAAACCAGCCTCTGGAGACTCCACCAGCTGACTACTCTATTGGCTGTAGAAACAGGAGACGTCTCTTACGTCCTAAAACCAGCCTCTGGAGACTCCACCAGCTGACTTCTCTATTGGCTGTAGAAACAGGAGACGTCTCTTACGTCCTAAAACCAGCCTCTGGAGACTCCACCAGCTGACTTCTCTATTGGCTGTAGAAACAGGAGACGTCTCTTACGTCCTAAAACCAGCCTCTGGAGACTCCACCAGCTGACTTCTCTATTGGCTGTAGAAACAGGAGACGTCTCTTACGTCCTAAAACCAGCCTCTGGAGACTCCACCAGCTGACTTCTCTATTGGCTGTAGAAACAGGAGACGTCTCTTACGTCCTAAAACCAGCCTCTGGAGACTCCACCAGCTGACTTCTCTATTGGCTGTAGAAACAGGAGACTTTTTGATATATGCAATATGTCCAAAGGCGCTTATTATTTTTCCCATCCCTTATTTAATTTTAACTTTCAAACTCAAATCATTTTTTTAATTTTTTTTTACATGTGGCCCAAATCATCTTCCGTATTTACATTTTTATGTACCGAACTGAATTTATTGTATCTTTGCAGTAGAAATTCCCTAAAAAAATCTGATGTAGTTCATTTTCTAGTTGTTGTTCTGGGCCAAATCTGAACTCCAGGATATTTCTTTAAATGCAGATTTTATTATTTGGTTTAATAGTATGCAAGTGCCAGGTGCCAGAACTCTGTAATAATCAGTAATATATTGTTTTATTTAAAATGTTTCCTTTAAGTTAGTTTCACTTTGTTGTTTACATAGTATGAATCATTTGATCCTTTTAAGGGCTGCGACTGCTGAATAATTTGAGTATTATTCCCAAATGCTTTGTCCAAAACGCAAATATATTCAGTTTACCGAACAATGTTCACATTTAACAAGCTGACATCAGAGAAGATTAACTCGTGTCCACAGAACAATGACTCAAACCGATTGTGAAAGTAGTCGGCGATTAATTTAATCATTGACAACTAATGGATTAATCCTTTTTGAGCTGTGATGAACTGAAATCAGCAGTCACGATGTGCCGACAACAGTCTATATCCCTGAATTCATGTGCCGAAAAAGCAGCAGAGATTTAGTGATTTCAAATTCTCTTGAATTCTTTTAAAAACATCTTCTTCTTTTTTTTTTCAACTGTAAAAGGGTTGCTATGCTTAAAGTGGTGACATACAACTCAAGAACACAGGGTTGTGAAAACAAAAATCAGAAAAACAAGGATCAGAAATTCTGCTTTCTGGACAGAAGCGATCCTCAATCCACGATTTTGACAGCACAACGTGAGAAAAGCAACAAAAAAAAACCCCGACTGTCAGCAACTAACCAACGTTTTTGTTACCCAAGTCCCTCTTTCTCTCTCTCATTCACACACACACACACACACACACACACACACACATAGAGTGCGTCTCACTATCTTTGTGGGGACCCATCACTGACATAATGCATTCCCTAGCCCCTTACCCTAACTTTAACCATCATAACTAAATGCCTAACCTTAACCTTTACCCTAACCTTAACCCTTACCCTAACCGTAACCATAACAACTAAATGCCTGACCTTAACCCTAACCCTAACCATAACCTGATTCTAACCCTAATCCTAAAACCAGGTCTTAACCCTCAAACAGCCCTTTAAAGTTGTGGGGTCCAGGATTTTGTCCCCACCAAGCTGTCCAGACCCCACAAGTAATATGTCTGGCTTTTGGACCCCACAAATGTAGTTAAATGAGACAACACACACACACACACACACACACACACACACACACACACACACACACACACACACACAGAATGAACAGAGATGGGAGACGATTGGTTCCGTTATCGCCCTCTAACCGCTGCCCCTCGGATGGTGCATTATCATGCAAACCATGCAAAAAAAAAACTTAAAAATGTATTCATATAAAAAAATAAGTGTTACAAAATGGCATAGCAAGTAAATATATATTTATATATATATCCATTCAATCGCTTTTTCCGTTTCCTGATATCCTGAACTTTGCAGTGTCTACACTAGAAATCGCATGCGTCACATGCAGTGCGGTTGGCTTTGCAGCAATAAAGCTTTTGGGTGTATATAGTATGTGTATTAATGTTCTTTTTCGTCTTTTTTTAGCTGAGTTTTTGCGAAGACTGCGCTGTACAGAGTTCTACTTTACAAACTATCTGTTTTCCCTTTTTTTTTCTTCTCCCGTCTGTTTGGCGGCGGCCGGTGAATGAGATCGGCGTTGGCCTCTGAACGGCGTTGGCCCCCTCTGACCGTCGTCATTGACGACGACGACGCCGCCGCCGACGCCGCTTGCGAACTCGCGGCATAAAGGTGGATTCGACCCACCCTTCCTCCGCGGGTGTGGCTTTGACCCAAACTGGTTTGGGTTTAGAGGCGTGGGTTGGATTCAAGGTTCTCGGGAGTTGTGGATTTCTCCGAGCGGACGCCTCTCAGGGCGGCATGTTCCACACGGCGTCGCCAAAGCCCTCCCCCGTGGAGGAGAGCGGCAGGGGCCCCCCGCTGGGCGTAAACGGGTCCGTGTCCGTGTCCGTCTCCTCCTCCGCCAGGTAGCTCGGTCTGGGTCTCGAGGAGCTGGCGTCTCCGGGCGCCGCCCCGGCCCCGCCCTCCTCCTCCCGCTCCACGGAGATGCTGAACCCGCTCAGCGAGCGCTCCAGCTCCTCGTGGTTCACCGACAGCAGGGAGAGCGGCGAGTCGGCCCCCCCCCGCGCCCCCGTGGTCCTGCCCGGCCCCGCCGACAAGTCCTGCAGCGAGCTGATGGGCAACACCGTGGGGCGTTCGGCGTACGTGGGGATGGCGGCCGTCGGGCGGCGCTGGTGGAGCTGTGAGGTCGCCGGGGGTTGATGGTCTGAAAGAACGCGCCCACCAGCCAACCGGGCCCCCTCTGCGCCCGCCCCGCGCCCCCCGCCGACAGGCATCTGGTACGCCATGTGCGGGAACGCCTCGGCGTAGTTGAAGAACACCCGGCGGACCTCGCCGTTGGCCGTTGCGCCGCAGGCCTCCAGGGTCATGCGGGCGGCGCCGGCAGAGTCCACCTGCAGGTGCTCCGTGTGCTGAATGTGCATGTCCACCAGGAAGTCCAACTTCTTCTCCATGTCCTCCACCTGAGACAGAGACACATTCTACTGTAATGTACTGTAAGTCCAAATGTTGAGGTATCAGAATACAGTTGCAAGACTACATAAATATCAGAGTAGAAATATAAATAAAGAAATATAAGGAGTGTGGATATGCACTGTATTTACATACTTAAATTAAATTTTATGATACAGTATTTACATAATTAAGGAGTTGTAATGGCGAACAGTAATACATGAATGAAATAAAATGAATAAATAGTATTGCAACAGAGTATTGTGCACATTTTAAGCCGGTGTTATTGCACAAAACAGATATTATTGTCCAGTTTCAGACTCACTAAGTAAGTGTGTGTGTGTGTGTGTGTGTGTGTGTGTGTGTGTGTGTGTGTGTGTGTGTGTGTGTGTGTGTGTCAGACACTTAGAGGGAGGAGTTATAAAGTCTGACGGCCACGGGCTCGAAGGACTTCCTGTAGTGCTCTGTGGTGCATTGTGGGAGAGTGTGTAGTGTGTGTGTGTACTTGTATACTTTGAGTGTTTAATTTTCATGCTACCTTCCACTTATTTCCACTACTTTACAAAAAACAGTATCATGTTTTATTATAAATTAAACTACACCAAATTGCATTGCAGATGGCTTTATTGTATAAAATGTTGGTGTCTTTACAAATCACTCACATGAAAATACATGCTTTTCTCGCCTAAATTTTTACCCCAAAAAAAGTGATGCAGTTCCCACATCCTGTGACCTCTGGGACGACCCTGAGGATTTAAACTTTTAGTTTCTAGTGTCAGTGTGACTCTAGGCCTTACTGACTCAGAGATAAAGAGGTTAGAATAGAGAATTTCTATTTCCGTCCAAGTAAATCAACTGTAAAATGATTAAAAAACACTACTGTAAGCATATTACATGGGCTACATACAAAACTAGAACCCTAGCCACATGGCTCAACTTAAAACAGAAAAAATCCAGAAAAAAATGACTTATAAAATGGATTTTATATGAATTTATTTCTACAGATATGTCTGCGTTTTTCTCATTTCCTTTCAGAAAAAAAGCCCAAAAAGTGCAAAATACAAAAAATACATCTACATCACTCACACATATACCTGAAATACATACTACATGCATAAATTTATAGAAATAAGTTATTATAATTTGATGAAATGGTGAAATGCCATGAGAAGGCCATATTTTTGCTTTGACACAGCTGGAGCCATCACAGGGTTAACATCTTCTGGTCATGTTTGGTATCAAAAAAGTTAAATGCTAATGTGACCAAGTTCTAGTTCTAGTTCTAGTCTTAGGCTTTAAAAATAGGATTTGAAGCAACATGTGGAACCCAATCCCTTCAGATTTGGATCCACATTTGAAGAAGTTGCTTGCGTGTCTCTTTTGGTTCAGATACAAATATTTCACCTGAAACGTTGGAAACTCCGAATTACTGATCTCACAAGATGTTTGGCAGCTCTGATCCTCACCTGTCTCTCCACCCGGACAAATCTACCCATCATGCTTTGGTCTTCGGTGTCTGGCATGGAGGCAGCTTTGGCTAGGTAGGTCTCATGCCTGCAACACAGGGACACTGAGCAGACATGGACTGCACAGACATTTGCTCGGGGGACATAAATTACAGATTCACCTGCTTTAGAAATAAAGAGTTTTTCAACCTGGACCCTGTTTTCATTGTTCTTCTTGTTTAACCCTTGTCTTGTCTTCCTGTCGACGACCATTCACGTGTCCTCAGTTTTGGTTAAAAAAACACATGTAGCCTATAAATTATCACTCAATTCTGTGTTACATCTTCTCAGCCAACTTTATAACTTTTTACCACCAGTTTTAGACTTATTTTTGGAATTAATGGCCAATAAACCTCATTTACATGAAATGATTGAGTAAAATAAGCAGAGATTATTAATTGTTTTGACAAACAGTAAGGATCAGATGGATGATCACAGATTCTGACGCCCTCGTAGACCATGAACGTAGTGTTCATCAGGAAGCATTTGGAACCATGCATGTTATTTTTGGGGAAACTTGGTTGAAAAAAACCCATTGTAACGTTGAAATTGGTCCATGTATTAGAGCTGCAACAATTAATCAATTAATCAATTAGTCGTCAACTCTTCACCCTTGTGTTATTGATTTCCCGTCAACCATGACAAAAAAAAAAACATTTTGGTCACTTTTTCTGACATTTGTGTTACTTTTTCAATATTTTGGGTGCTTTTTTAATGTTTTTTCCAAAGTTTTTTAAAATATTTTTAATGTTGACATTTCGACGGTCCTTTTTTTGTGAAAAAATAATACAAATAATAATAATTAACTGAAAACGAAAACCACTTTCAAGAATTTTTGTTTACATTAGTCACTTAGACACCAGAAATGGGACAAATCCAGGTGGAAAAAACACCAAAATGACTCGTTGAGATCTTTCTTTTTCAGTCTAATATTGCAACATGATCTTGTCTATTCGTTATGTTTTCTCTATGAACAGAGTAGCTGTACCTGGGCGACTGACTGGGCGGGTAGGTAAAAGGCGTTTTCTGCGTTTTCTTTTGTTTGGGGGTGAGGGGGGGTCCAGGGGCGAGAATCATGTCGATCCTTAAAGGAAGAGAAAACAGGATGAGCTCAGAGAAAAAGAAGATACTTGCTTCACTCCAACAGACCACAGACACCTGCAGTGTGGTTTCTGACCTCGTCTGGAGGTATTTAATTCTGCAGAGCATGTCCAGGTGTCCGGCAGAGTACTGCTCGATCACGTCTTTGACATCGTAAGGCCTCAGAGTCTCCTTAAACCGCTTCTTGTTCAAGAGGAATTGCATGATCCTGTGAGACAAAGACAGAGTTTTAGACATGAGAAGGACAGAATCCATGTTATCAAACCTGGTAAACTACGGCATTGTCGTTGTGATAACACATCTACATTTTTTACACATAACTGTAGGTATGTTTACTTCATAATCTATTAACAAATATTGTCTTTATCTCCAATTTCAAACAGCTGAGATAACATCTATGTTTAGGGAATGCATCAGTCTCTACTAGCACACAATTAAACATGGAAGTGGGGTTTTTGTCATAAGGTTATAATTCATGTTAAAAATCCACTGTGGAAACAACATAAGTGTCATATCCAGAATAATGTTCTGAGTCAGGAATACATGTTTATCACAGGAAATAAGGAGACGGACGCTGATTTTCAGGTAGAAAAAATGTAACTTGTACCATTTTTCTTCTTTTTCGAAATGGGTCAATTTGACCTGAATACCATACGAGGGTTAATAAAGTAAAAAAAAAAAATGAAGGGTACTAAACATAGACTGTATAGTAATAATATACAGTCTATGGTAATAAAACAGTCGGCAACATTAGTTTATTGCTAAGACCATATGGTCAAAGTTAAAGATTTAATAATAACTTATTTCATCCGTAAATTGCTGGTAAACTACAAAAACAACCACCAGATGGGAAAAAGGTAATTTACAATAACTTTGAATGCACCACGAGGCTACCTGTTTCAAGTGAACGCACCATCTGGGTTGTTTTTCCGACAGCGGCAGAGCGCTGCGTCCCGGTGTTGGGAGTCCTCTACAGTAAAATACAGTCAGTTTAACGCTAGCTGTTAGCACTTTAACCCTGTTTAATGCAGCTGCTAGCTAAAGATAGGCTAACGCTACCTGCTGTCGAGAGTGGTGTAAGTCCAGGCACCGAAATATTCCTTCTTATTCGGTCTGGTTACTACCGTTTTGAGTCGGCACCCAACCCTAGTGAGGATCAGCATTAGCTGCTGTTAAGAGGTTTCTGAGTGCTTTCTGGTTCTCTAATCCACTTTACAAGAACTAATCCCAATTAGAGACCACCAGTTCCTATAAGCACCGTACCCATCATCTCATCCCATCACATCCCAGTACGCTTGTCAGGTTTGAGTCCAAGACAAGACCGAGTCCAAAGAGGTTTGGGTCCAAGACAAGACAGAGTCCAAAGAGGTTCAAGTCCAACCCAAGACCGAGTCCAAAGAGGTTCAAGTCCAAGACAAGACCGAGTCCAAAGAGGTTCGAGTCCAAGACAAGACCGAGTCCAAAGAAGTTCAAGTCCAAGACAAGACCGAGTCCAAAGAGGTTTGAGTCCAAGACAAGACCGAGTCCAAAAAGGTTCGAGTCCAAGACAAGACCGAGTCCAAAGAGGTTTGGGTCCAAGACAAGACCGAGTCCAAAGAGGTTCGGGTCCAAGACAAGACCGAGTCCAAAGAGGTTCAAATCCAAGACAAGACCGAGTCCAAAGAAGTTCAAGTCCAAGACAAGACCGAGTCCAAAGAGGTTCGAGTCCAAGACAAGACTGAGTCCAAAGAGGTTTGAGCCCAAGACAAGACCGAGTCCAAAGAGGTTCGAGTCCAAGACAAGACCGAGTCCAAAGAGGTTCGAGTCCAAGACAAGACCGAGTCCAAAGAGGTTTGAGTCCAAGACAAGACCGAGTCCAAAGAGGTTCGAGTCCAAGACAAGACCGAGTCCAAAGAGGTTCGAGTCCAAGACAAGACCGAGTCCAAAGAGGTTTGAGTCCAAGACAAGACCGAGTCCAAAGAGGTTCAAGACACAAGGGCCAAACCATGTTTTGCCCTTGTGTCAAGTTTCTGTTTTAGTTGGTTTCATGTTTTCTGTTTGTTTTCATGGACTTCTTGTTTTATTTTGAAATCCGCTTTTTGTCTTCATTCACTTCAATGGTCGTGCCCTTGTCTGTTTCCCGCTGATTTGCTAACTTGTGGCCAGCAGTGAACCAACTTTGATAAGTGCACTTTTACTGACATTAAAGAAGTCTCTCGTTAGCATCTTGTATGCTACTTGTCACAAAGTGACTCAGATCTGCTCTCTCACAGCATTTACACTCTCTACCGGGACGTTTTGGGACAGATTGGTGGGATTGCTGTGGACGAGGTCCACACCGAGATACCTCGTCCCACAGAGCTCCCGCTGTGAGCTGACTTTAACCCGACTCTTCCCAGAGTCAGCGCCTGCTGCTGCACGAGCTTCAGTGTTTGGCAGACAAGTCTTGGGCCCTGAAACTGAAACCAGACGGGTCTGAGCATCCCATTCAGACCCATTCAAACCCAAAATAATGGGGTGGAAGGAAGCAGTGCTTTCACAGGGTTAATCACTCATCTCACAGGCCCTCACACTAGATTGAGTTCCTGCATTATGTCAGCTGTGTGGCCTATAGACGATCTCCTGCTTAGACTCTCTGGTTTCCAGTGCTCACCTCTGAGGTTGCAGCCAACATCCAGACGCTTTGAGCACCACTCTTACTGTGTCGGTAGCATTTTAAACTGCTACGTACTATAAGGGGACCAGAGGTCTCAGACATACATCCGGGGACATTTTCAGCTCAGAAGCGTAAATACCTCCAAAACACGTCATGTTTTTAATTTTTGTAAAACTTAAAATGGGGACACTAGACCTAGAGCTGAGTATCAGATACAATATAAACTATTGAGGAAAGATTTTCCTTTGACATTGATGCAGTATGAAACGAGATCGCTGCAGTCGGCAGCAGAGAAACAAGCTACAATGGAAGTTAATGGGATAATTGTCCAGCTTGTATTTACGTTCATAAAGTGCTCGTTTTGCTGCTGACAGACTCAGATTAATATTCTAAGTGTCTGATAACATTATGGAAAGGATTTCTAAGGAGGCTCGACCTTTCTGTTAAAGATTAAGATCCTT
The DNA here is from genome assembly GCA_029931835.1 of Etheostoma nigrum. NCBI lineage: Eukaryota > Metazoa > Chordata > Actinopteri > Perciformes > Percidae > Etheostoma > Etheostoma nigrum. The sequence goes on from CM057248.1 coordinate 26,938,328, forward strand.
TTTTAAAACATAAAAGTCCACCAGACTCCATGTAAATAATCAGTGATTTTAGCGTGTATAGAGCAGCATATCTCCACCAGACTCCATGTAAATAATCAGTGATTTTAGCGTGTATAGAGCAGCATATCTCCACCAGACTCCATGTAAATAATCAGTGATTTTAGCGTGTATAGAGCAGCATATCTCCACCAGACTCCATGTAAATAATCAGTGATTTTAGCGTGTATAGAGCAGCATATCTCCACCAGACTCCATGTAAATAATCAGTAATTTTAGCGTGTATAGAGCAGCATATCTCCACCAGACTCCATGTAAATAATCAGTGATTTTAGCATGGTAAAACACGGCTTTCTAAAACATCTCTGAGCTCTGAGCAGCGCTGCTCGATCGGCTCCGTTTGGTCAGAGTTTTCTTTCTTTCATTCCAGTATCGGGTCTGTCAGTCACAGTGAAAACCGGGGACATTTCTGGGGACAGATCCAGCCGGGGACTGGTCACCAAAATCGGGGACTGTCCCCAGAAACCGGGGACGTCTGGTCACCCTAGCGTACTACATCTCAAGAAAAAGAGGTTTCTGAGTGCTTTCTGGTTCTCTACTCCACTTTACAAGAACTAATCCCAATTAAAGAACACCAGTTCCTATAAGATGTCATGGTTTTGTCCTTGTGTCGAGTTTCTGTTTTAGTTGGACGGTAAAGGGGGGGGGGTGGGGGTACAAGGTATTAACTCTGCAGGGTGCCCAATCTTTTGCAGACGCTATTTTTTTGTTTTCTGTTATTTTGAAAGTGTAAATGATCTAATCTGTCATTTGATGCCTTTTGGAGATTTTTCCATCTTTTCTCGGCTTCTTTAAGCACATTAACACACATTTTTTACCTGGGGGGCCCAAACTTTTGAACCCCACTGTGTATTATATCCTAGTATTTCCTTTATGTTTATATTCTGTGCTGTGTGACTGATTTTGCTGCTGGAACACTATAATTTCCCATTTTATTGGGATCAATAAACATCTATCTATCTATCTATCTATCTATCTATCTATCTACTGAATGACATGGCTTTTTTTGATACTAAGGAGGCAATTTTTAGGCAATGCCCGTGCCTAAAAAGTACTGAATTCGATACCCAGCCCCAGGGGCGTCAGACTGGGGGGGGGTGGAGAAGGGGACTGAGTACCCAGGGCCAGGAGGGCCCAAAAATATACTAGTATGAACAGCTGTGGATGCGGGGAGGGGACCATAGACAATGCCTTTCTACCGGGCCACGCCCCAGCCCAGCCCTACACATGATCATCACGAAAAAGTAGGAAGTCACATGATGAGTGTAAATCGGGAATGTCACATGACAGATCTTCATGAAATGTGGATTTAAAGTTCCTGACCTGACTGCCCTGATGACCAGTTTCAGCGTGGGGATCATCTCCTCCAGGAGGATGTCCGCGGGGAAGCCCCGGTCCTCTAAGGCTGGTTCTGCCAGGGCTCCAGAATCTGGCAAAATAAAACAATTATTTACAAGAATGAGGAGTGACCCCGAAAAGTCGGATATTCTATGCTTCGATGGAAAGAGCCCGATCCGACCGCCGGTCTCAAGGCGCCGACACGCCCACCCGATCCCCGGCCGCCGGACAGCCTGGCGAGGTCGGGGACTCCAGTCTGTTCGGTGCGCCCCGTGCTGTCGGCGTCCATTTTGGCCGATTTTGACTCAATGACCAATCTGATTGGTGGAGTGCTAGCCCGTGACTAGTGAATCAATGCACGAGAAAAAACGCCAGTGTCTTGTTATTACTCGCCATCGTATTTTCTTCCGTTCAGCGAGGAACGACAACAACGATCCTTCTTGAGTCAACTGGGGGGGGGAACTATACAGCGTAGTATTGCGATATTTTCAGTGGCAATACTGTATCGATACACAGACGCCGAGTATGGATCTTTTATTATATAGTATATATTATATACTGATTAATATACATTTTGCAGCAGTAAAATTAAAGTTATATGATGAAACAGATGTTGATAAGTTTCTGGGGAGGACACCAGAACCACCGTGGTCTGGGGAGGAAACCAGAACCACCGTGGTCTGGGGAGGAAACCAGAACCACCGTGGTCTGGGGAGGAAACCAGAACCACCGTGGTCTGTGGAGGACACCAGAACCACCGTAGTCTGGGGAGGACACCAGAACCACCGTAGTCTGGGGAGGACACCAGAACCACCGTAGTCTGGGGCGGACACCAGAACCACCAAGGTCTGGGGAGGAAACCAGAACCACCAAGGTCTGGGGAGGAAACCAGAACCACCGTGGTCTGTGGGGGACACCAGAACCACCGTGGTCTGTGGAGGAAACCAGAACCACCAAGGTCTGGGGAGGAAACCAGAACCACCAAGGTCTGGGGAGGAAACCAGAACCACCGTGGTCTGTGGAGGAAACCAGAACTACCGTGGTCTGGGGAGGAAACCAGAACCACCGTGGTCTGTAGAGGACATCAGAACCACCGTGGTCTGTGGAGGACACCAGAACCACCGTGGTCTGGGGAGGACACCAGAACCACCGTGGTCTGTGGAGGAAACCAGAACCACTGTGGTCTGGCGAGGAAACCAGAACCACCGTGGTCTGTGGAGGAAACCAGCGGTCTGCTGGCTCTCAAGCTGGGGAAGATCCAGCTGGTTCTTAGAGAACTGGCGAGTAGAACCAGCACCGAACTGGCACCAGAACCAGAACCAGCACCTGGTTAGCCTTGGTGGAAAAGACATATCAGTGACAGTTAGCAAAGCCCACACAGGTAATGTGATGATGGGCGTGTGGTCCTACCTTCAGAGCTCTGGCGGAGGGTGTAGGCCTTCATGCGGAAGGCCGTGCGGAAGCGCTCCCGGTTGCTGAAGCCGGCGGGTTTGGGCTCTTTGGAGGGACTTTCCTCGATGGAGTCGGCGTGACCCGTGAGCCTCCTTCCCGTCCCGACCGACGGCCGCGCGTTCTGAAGGCGAACGCGCTCGAGTAAACTCAGTTTTTGGCTAGAATGAAAGATAAAAAAAAGAGGATGAGGGAGTAATGATGTGACTGCATGTTCAAAGTCTTATGACACAACTTCTTCTAATGACCAACTTCTCTATGAAAATAAAACAATTAGGAACTTTTTTGGCCCCAATACTTGTTTTTTTTTGACGTTTTTGTTGCTTTCATAACATTTTAGACTCCTATTGCGAAGATTTGGGTGTTTTTTTTTCAATGCTTTAGGAGTTTTGACCTTTTTTCAATGTTTTTTCCACTTCTACTGATTTTTTGTCACTTTTTTGGGGCTTCACGAAGCCCAAACTGTAAGTGAGAAAACTATATGAGACATTTAATAATACAGTCAGAATATTTGGCTTTTTCTCTTGAATAAAGCATGTCAGTAACTCTATGTGTCCGGTCCTGGATCCAGGGCTGTAGTCAAGACCACCTTTGTCGAGTCCAAGACAAGTCCAAGACCAGGACTAGTCGAGTTCAAAACAAGACCGAGTCCAAAGAGGTTTGAGTCCGAGTCAAGACCGAGTCCAAAAAGGTTCGAGTCCGAGTCAAGACCGAGTCCAAAAAGGTTTGAGTCCGAGTCGAGACCGAGTCCAAAAAGGTTCGAGTCCGAGTCAAGACCGAGTCCTAAAAGGTTTGAGTCCAAGTCGAGACCGAGTCCAAAAAGGTTTGAGTCCAAGACAAGACCGAGTCCAAAAAGGTTCGAGTCCGAGTCAAGACCGAGTCCTAAAAGGTTTGAGTCCGAGTCAAGACCGAGTCCAAAAAGGTTTGAGTCCGAGTCGAGACCGAGTCCAAAAAGGTTCGAGTCCGAGTCAAGACCGAGTCCAAAGAGGTTTGAGTCCGAGTCAAGACCGAGTCCAAAAAGGTTCGAGTCCGAGTCAAGACCGAGTCCAAAAAGGTTTGAGTCCGAGTCGAGGCCGAGTCCAAAAAGGTTTGAGTCCGAGTCAAGACCGAGTCCAAAAAGGTTTAAGTCCAAGACAAGACCGAGTCCAAAAAGGTTTGAGTCCGAGTCAAGACCGAGTCCAAAAAGGTTTAAGTCCGAGTCAAGACCGAGTCCAAAAAGGTTTGAGTCCAAGTCAAGATCGAGTCCAAAAAGGTTTGAGTCCAAGTCAAGACCGAGTCCAAAGAGGTTTGAGTCCAAGTCAAGACCGAGTCCAAAGAGGTTTGAGTCCGAGACAGGACCGAGTCCAAAGAGGTTTGAGTCCAAGTCAAGATCGAGTCCAAAAAGGTTTGAGTCCAAGTCAAGACCGAGTCCAAAGAGGTTTGAGTCCAAGACAGGACCGAGTCCAAAAAAGTTTGAGTCCGAGTTGAGGCCGAGTCCAAAAAG
>CM057248.1:26947654-27031279 GCA_029931835.1 Etheostoma nigrum
TAGATAGATAGAGAGATAGATAGAGAGAGATAGAGAGATAGAGAGATAGATAGAGATAGAGAGATAGAGAGATAGATAGATAGAGAGAGATAGAGAGATAGAGAGATAGAGAGATAGATAGATAGAGAGAGATAGAGAGATAGAGAGATAGAGAGATAGATCTAAGTAAGTCGCGTGGTTATGACGCAATCGTTAGCCTATTTTTATATAAAAACGTACTGCTGTCGTGTGGTTTGGGTCAGAGAAAGAAAAGTTGAATCCTTTTGTAATCAGGACTTAAAACGTAAAGTTAGAAGAAGAAGGACCACAAATCACCAAACATCGGCAAGTAAAGAACCCGAGAGAGCCACAGTGGCCAAAAAAGGTACCTTCAGGCCCTGATTGAGATCTTTTTTTTTTTTAGGTCATTTTGGTGAACTACCCCTTTAATTTTGCCTACAACACAAACACTATTGCCTAAGTGTCTGAGATCTGCCCCCCGACCCCCCCTCTATGAGCCGGGGTATCAGGGCTCCTGCTGCTTTTAGCAGCCGTAACTTAATCCAGCTTGTTAAACATGGCGGCTCAGCGGAGGCCAAGAGGCGTCGGTGCAGGACGCTCCGATGTAATGAGTCTACGTTGGGACTGGGGGGTTCAACAGACCCACATGGGGGGGGAAGGGGGGCATAGTGCTTACTATGTGAAATACGTACAGTCTGGGGTGAAGTAAAGTGAGGGGGGACAGATTGTTCAGGAGGACTTTTATTGACGAGCGGTTAACCATAGTCCTCATAAATCCACACAAAGAAAGTGGAAGGTGAAGGACATCCGGCTGAATCAAGGGACATCCGGCTGAGATGATGGACATCCAGCTGAATCGAGGGACATCCGGCTGAATCGAGGGACATCTGGCTGAAATGAGGGACATCTGGCTGAATCGAGGGACATCTGGCTGAAATGAGGGACATCCGGCTGAAATGAGGGGCATCTGGCTGAAATGAGGGGCATCCGGCTGAAATGAGGGACATCTGGCTCAAATGAAGGACATTTGGCTGAAATGACGTCTTTCCTATTTTAAGACTGTCCTGCGCCCACGTGGTTTAAATAACAAATGCACCTGCGCCCATCTGTGCGCCCATGGGCGTGCTGGTCTTACAGGGAGGTGTGTTCAGGTGCATTCTGGGTGTGCTGGTCTTACAGGGAGGTGTGTTCAGGTGCATTCTGGGTGTGCTGGTCTTACAGGGAGGTGTGTTCAGGTGCATTCTGGGCGTGCTGGTCTTACAGGAAGGTGTGTTCAGGTACATTCTGGGCATATTGCTATCTTGAGGCAGGGGGAAGTGATTGTTAAAATAGGGCCCTTATAGTATATTATAACATAAAAGTACCTTGAAATGCAGAGTCACAAAAATAATTGCAAAGTAAATAAAATTATTAAAATTGAATAAAAGCGACACAGATTACATACACAAAGAAATATTTAAACATTTTTTAAAAAAGAACATTTCGATGAGCCTTAGTAGGAAAATACAAGACCTGTTATTTTACTTCCTTTTTGCAAATTCAAGACTTTTTAAGGCCTAAAATCTAGATTTCTTTTAAATTTTAAAGTTTTTTTAAGACTCTACAAGGACTACAGGACGTCCTGTATATAGTCCCACCGATGTGTGTGGTCACCAGAAATAACTGTGTATTGACATTTCATGCATTTCAGCAGCTAATGAAGACCTTTCCTCTCCAAATCAGTGAAATATTCAGGACGTGCTGCAGAGACGTGTTAATATCCCTCCGCGCGATGGAGAAAATCAAACCTGAAGACCCCGTCCCGGGACCTAATTACCCCCCGATCAAAACTGTCATTCATAACTGAAACATAACTAATGGACTCACTAATAGGTTTCTAAAAAAACAAACAGAAAAATAAATAACCTCTCCTCCTAAATGTCGTCAAAGTAGCTCATGGGAGGAGCCGGGGGTTCATATCACCATTCACAGATTTATTAGACAACTTAATATATTAAGCTATTTTCAAAGCAGGAAACCTTCATTAGTCTTTCCCGGCTAATTAAAGCGGCATGAGCACGACTCTGGACAGCAGCTCTGTGTGATGTACAGCGCCCCCCACCCACCTCCACCCCCCCTGGAGATCAAACAGTGACCTACCTCGCCATGGCCTCCAACTGCTCCTTCCTACGGATGAAGAGAGAAGCGAAGTTAACAACTGAACACAGAGAAGCTCAACGATCTTTCAACAGTCTCTATAAGTCAAGTCTTTGGACTCGGTCTTGTCTTGGACTCAAATCTCTTTGGACTCGGTCTTGTCTTGGACTCAAACCTCTTTGGACTCGGTCTTGTCTTGGACTCGAACCTTTTTGCCTCTTTGGACTCGGTCTTGTCTTGGACTCAAACCTCTTTGGACTCGGTCTTGTCTTGGACGAACCTTTTTGGACTCGGTCTTGTCTTGGACTCAAACCTCTTTGCCTCTTTGGACTCGGTCTTGTCTTGGACTCAAACCTTTTTGGACTCGGTCTTGTCTTGGACTCAAACCTCTTTGGACTCGGTCTTGTCTTGGACGAACCTTTTTGGACTCGGTCTTGTCTTGGACTCAAACCTCTTTGCCTCTTTGGACTCGGTCTTGTCTTGGACTCAAACCTCTTTGGACTCGGTCTTGTCTTGGACTCAAACCTTTTTGGACTCGGTCTTGTCTTGGACTCAAACCTCTTTGGACTCGGTCTTGTCTTGGACTCAAACCTCTTTGCCTCTTTGGACTCGGTCTTGTCTTGGACTCAAACCTCTTTGGACTCGGTCTTGTCTTGGACTCAAACATCTTTGGACTCGGTCTTGTCTTGGACTCAAACCTCTTTGGACTCGGTCTTGTCTTGGACTCGAACATCTTTGGACTCGGTCTTGTCTTGGACTCAAACCTCTTTGGACTCGGTCTTGTCTTGGACGAACCTTTTTGGACTCGGTCTTGTCTTGGACTCAAACCTCTTTGCCTCTTTGGACTCGGTCTTGTCTTGGACTCAAACCTTTTTGGACTCGGTCTTGTCTTGGACTCAAACCTCTTTGGACTCGGTCTTGTCTTGGACGAACCTTTTTGGACTCGGTCTTGTCTTGGACTCAAACCTCTTTGCCTCTTTGGACTCGGTCTTGTCTTGGACTCAAACCTCTTTGGACTCGGTCTTGTCTTGAACTTTAACCTTTTTGGACTCGGTCTTGTCTTGGACTCAAACCTCTTTGGACTCGGTCTTGTCTTGGACTCAAACCTCTTTGCCTCTTTGGACTCGGTCTTGTCTTGGACTCAAACCTCTTTGGACTCGGTCTTGTCTTGGACTCAAACCTTTTTGGACTCTGTCTTGTCTTGGACTCAAACCTCGTTGGACTCGGTCTTGTCTTGGACTCAAACCTCTTTGGATTCGGTCTTGTCTTGGACTCAAACCTCTTTGGACTCGGTCTTGTCTTGGACTCAAACCTCTTTGGACTCGGTCTGGTCTTGGACTCGAACCAACCTCTTTCAACTCGGTCTTGTCTTGGACTCAAATCTCTTCGGACTCGGTCTTGACTCTGACTCAACTAGTCCCGGTCTTGCACTTGTCTTGGACTCGACAAAAGGTGGTCTTGACTACAGCCCTGGCTATCCTGCTCTGTCTTTGAGAAAATGAAAGCTCAGATGGGCCGAGCTGGAATCTTGCCCCTTATGAGGTCATATGGGCAAGGTTACCTCCCCTTTTTTCCGCTTTTTTTGAATGATTCATTCAGTGATTCATATCCGACAAGATATGACACAAGGCGCGACAAAACGATGATCCGACAAGAGAAGAAGAAAGCACTGAGACTAAATACACAGGGTAACGAGGTTGGACAAGGGACAAGGGACACAAATCAGGGACGGGGCAGACAATCAGACAGGAGGGAAAGCACAAAGCAGGAAGTACAGGAACAACAAAAACCGAGACTCCAAAATAACAGAAACTCCCAATCGTGACGTGGTGTTACTCACCTGAAACAGGGAAGAGAGATGATGGTTTCATAAAACCTCCACGTGGCTATAAGGTCTTCCCTGATTGGATTGGTGGAATAATATCGCCAGGCGGACTGGAGATAGGAAGACAGAAAGGCAAATAGTCTCACAGTTAAAACAACTGGAATGGACACTTTGAGAAAAACAGACAAGCATATCAAAAAGGACAATACATTGGAAAAAGCAAAAAATAATTTAAAGTGGCAAGACCGTCGAGAAAAGCGACAAAAAGAAAGAGAAAGGCATCAAGAATGTCCAGAAAAGGAAGTAAACGGCACCAAAAAGAGACAAAAATGTTAAAAAAAAAATTTAAAATGACCCCAACTTTGGGAAAATAAGTGACAAGATTTGTTGAAAAGTTCATCACAATTACTGTGTCCTAAATCCTAAATGAGTCATTTAAAGACATCACTGGGTGCTAACTTGGCTTTTTACCCCTTGAACTCCACTGAAATTGAGTTTCAAGGGGTAAAAAGTTTCAAATTTCAACTTTTAATTCCTAAAGTTAGCACAAGCTAAGCTGACAGGTAATGTAAGTCAATAAACTGCAATCATTAATAAAAGTATTGGAATTGAAAATACAACAATGGGACATGTCTTTCTATATATATCCCTCATGTTGTCCCCATGTTGCCCTCATGTTGCCTTCATGTTGTCCCCATGTTGTCCTCATGTTGCCCTCATGTTGCCCTCATGTTGTCCTCATGTTGTCCTCATGTTGTCCTTATGTTGCCTTCATGTTGTCCTCATGTTGTCCTCATGTTGTCCTCATGTTGTCCTCATGTTGTCCTCATGTTGTCCCCATGTTGCCCTCATGTTGCCCTCATGTTGTCCTTATGTTGCCTTCATGTTGTCTTCATGTTGTCCTCATGTTGTCTCCATGTTGTCCTCATGTTGTCTCCATGTTGTCCCCATGTTGCCCTCATGTTGTCCTTATGTTGCCTTCATGTTGTCCTCATGTTGTCCTCATGTTGTCCTCATGTTGTCTCCATGTTGTCTTCATGTTGTCCTCATGTTGCCCTCATGTTGTCTCCATGTTGTCTTCATGTTGTCCTCATGTTGTCCTCATGTTGTCCTCATGTTGTCCTCATGTTGTCTCCATGTTGTCCTCATGTTGCCTCCATGTTGTCCTATATCAATGTTCTTATTAATTCCCCAAAATAACATGATTGATTCCACCCAACGCTCTTTGCCAAGTACAAATCTCTACTTTCATTAATTTTGGGGCGTCTTATTCAATTTTATAGCATTGTAAAACAAATGGAAGTGTTTTTGAAATAGTATTGAGTAAAAGTTGACATATTCCAGTCTGTGATTATCATCAACATCCATTCCTTTAATTTTAGTCTCAATAATTCCTAATTTCTGCTTTTCTAACTCAAACATTAGGTATAATTTCCTATAAATGAGCTTTATTGACCATAAATTCCAAAAATAACTGTAAAACTAAAGTTTATAAGTTAGTGTTGCGTAGTGTTGAAAACGTCAAAAAAGTGACAAACATTGAAAAAATGCGTCAAAAGTGTTGAAAAATGGGACAAAAACATAAGAAAAAGTTAAAAACATCGATGAAAAGTATCAACAAAAGTGTTGATTTTCACTTGAACACAACCCAGTCTCACGGCAGGAGACCTAATTTTAATGTATTTGATTGGTGAACACGTTTATCTCGTGTCGGTATATATAAAAATAAACACACACACAACTTATCGATTCAAAAGATTTCTACATGTAGAAACATAACCCGATTATTTGTTGAGGTTTTTGAGACATGCTCATTTTCATCTGCAACAGTAATGATGTCACGCCGTTTGGCACCGCAGGTCCTGTAACGTGATGATGTCATCACGAGCGTCCAAGGTGTCCAACGATAGTGTGTCCAACGACAACGTGTCCAACAACAATGTGTCTAACGACAATGTGTCCAACAACAATGTGTCTAACGACAATGTGTCCAACAACAATGTGTCCAACGACAATGTGTCCAACGACAATGTGTCCAACGTGTCCAACAACAATGTGTCCAACAACAATGTGTCTAACGACAATGTGTCCAACAACAATGTGTCCAACGTGTCCAACAACAATGTGTCCAACAACAATGTGTCTAACGACAATGTGTCCAACAACAATGTGTCCAACAACGTGTCCAACGACAATGTGTCCAACGTGTCCAACGACAATGTGTCCAACAGCAATGTGTCCACTGGCAATGTGTCCAGCGTGTCCAACGACAATGTGTCCAACAGCAATGTGTCCACTGGCAATGTGTCCAGCGTGTCCAACGACAATGTGTCCAACAGCAATGTGTCCACTGGGAATGTGTCCAGCGTGTCCAACGACAATGTGTCCAACGTGTCCAACGACAATGTGTCCAACGACAATGTGTCCAACGTGTCCAATGACAATGTGTCCAACGTGTCCAATGACAATGTGTGCAACAGCAATGTGTCCAGTGGCAATGTGTCCAGCATGTCCAACGACAATGTGTCCAACATCTCCAATGACAATGTGTCCAACATGTCCAACGCCAATGTGTCCAACGTGTCCAACGACAATGTGTCCAAAGACAATGTGTCCAACGTGTCCAACAACAATGTGTCCAACGACAATGTGTCCACTGGCAATGTGTCCAACGTGTCGATGCGAAAGACATAAGCCTCAGCTTTCTGCTGCAGAATGAATGAACGCTCTAGCTGTTATGGTTATTTATTATTATTAATAAACAATAATATATATTTATTATTATTGTTATTTGTTTTTTTCCCGATCAATTTCCCACAACGGTCTGTTGTTGAGGGGTTCCGCAGGGAGCTGGGTTGGGAACCGGAGGGTCGCTGGTTCAAGTCCCTGTAAGGACCAAAGTATGGTGGTGGACTGGTAGCTGGAGAGATGCCACTTCACCTCCTGGGCACTGCCAGGTGCTCTTGACCAAGGCACCTTACCCCCCAACTGCTCAGGGTGCCAGTCCAGCAATGGCAGCCCCCCCCCCCACTCTGACATCCCTCCATTAGTGCATGACTAGGTCCTGAGCATGTGCGTGTATTTCAGGCCTGTGTGTAGTGATTATAGTGAATGTAATTTCCCCATTGGGGATCAATAACCATTATAAATTAAATCAAATTATAAGGGTCGCTGATCTGATGCCGTGGTGTCTCACCTGGATGAGCCCGGCGGCCGGATGTCGGCGCTTCTCAAAGTGCTTCTGTCTGTGCTGCTCCTGGACCTTGAGAGCCAAGCCTGAGCCCAGAATCCCCTGCAGCCACAAAACACACAGTCAACAACACGGCCGCATCGGGAGCTGACCGTCTACTGAGCATGTAGCACCACGAGAGATAATAATAACGAAAATACCTTTATTTACAAAGTGCATTCCAACAAGTTACAAAGTGCTTTCCATTCAAGTTAAAAGCAACAACAAATACAACAACAGAAATGATGGATAATGAAGAAACAACAATGGAAATAAAAACAATGTAATGAGTTTTTAGATGAGACTTAAAAGAAGACAATGTGTTGGCTTTCCTGAATCGCCCCCAGTAGGTTGTTCCACAAGGGGGTGGGGGGTATTTGATCAGGACACTGCACATTAATCAACATTTCTGTAAATGCGCCAGTGTTAGCCAGTCGGCTAATTTTCAAGCAAGTCATTAAGAACAGGTTATTATTTACAATGGCAACCTGACAGTAAAGCTGTGTGTCATCAGCATAACTAAGGATCTTATCTTGTGCCTCCTGATGATGTTTTCAAGTGGCAACAAGTACGTAAAGGTTAAAAAGCATAGGACCTAAAACTTAACCCTGTGGAACACCACAAATAACTATCAATTGTAGATATTGAACATTCATTCCCGCTTACCAAAAACCTTAAAGTCAATGATCTAATTTTCAAGTGTAGTCCTAGTCACCTAGCATGCGTGTCTTTATGGTGTGAGGAAACCAGAGCACCACGCATCCACATTTCAGACTCCCTCACATGGTCGTTTCATATCAGATGTGCCATTAAGAAGGCACATCAGAGGCTATATTTTTTGAGGTGTCTTAAGAAATATGGTATGTCCCTTAATATTCTACAGAACCTCTACCGTTGTACAATTGAGAGTATACTGACAGGTAGCATTGTAGTGTGGTTTGGTAGGGCTACTTCACATGATCGTAATCTTCTGACAAAGGTGATCAAAACTGCATCTAAAATCATCGGCGTTCCCCTTGAACTGCTGCAACATATTTATTGGAAACGCAGTACTAAGAAGGCACGTAGTATTATGCAGGATTCTAGTCATCCTGCATACAATCTTTTCTCCCACCTTCCATCAGGGAGACGTTTGCAGAGTATCCCAACGCGTACATCACGTTATAGGGATAGTTTTTATCCTCAGGTAATAAGGTTACTGAATGAGGGCACAGCAGGAAGGAGGGCTGGGGTCTGTATTTAGTCACTTAGCCACTGTTTATTGTGGTGGTTTAATGGTTTTATGTTTTTATATTATATTATTATTATTATTGTTATTATACTTGTTACTGTTGGCTGGTGCTGAGAGAGTGCAATAAGGCATACTGTATTTCATTGCTGTTAACGCTGTACTAAGGTGCATATGACAATAAAATTTGAACTTGAACTTGACCTACCAGAGGATCTCAGGTTACATTTTGGCTCCTATGGGGTAAGAAGTTCAGCTGGTTATGCTACACAGTTCACTTAAATATTGTCTTAACATTTTGGATGCCGCGGACACAATAGTCTAAAAGGGGGTGTCGGTTCCCCGCTGTAAAGGGCGAAAGACACTACTAGCTGTTGTTTTATGGACGTCATTTGATGCTCCAAACACAGACTGGATTGGTTCTGTACAGACAGAAACGGGAGTCAAATAATAGAAAATTGGCTTGCATAGAAATATCCTTGGCTTGTGATTGGCACCCGGATTGTGGCTGCACCTGCTGCAGTGATCCTAACGTAACTTACGTAATGAATATACTTATTTGAACCCAAACCACAGTCTTTTCCTGAACCTAACCAAGTAGTTTTGTTGCCTGAACAAGTTCTCCACTGCAGGGGCTTGAAGAGCGCGCTGGTCGCTCGGGATGCTAGACATTCGCAGGAGCTTTTTTGATCAGGCAATAATCAGGCAGGCTGTCGGATTTACAGTTGTTTTACAGCTTGAGCTGTTGAACTCAGGAAAGAGGGACAGGGGTCCTTTGGGTAAATATAACAGGTATTAGCACTCATTTGTCCTTCTTGCAGTTAAGCTCATTAATGAGCAGCAATGAACGTATGACTATGAATTTTTTAATGTATATCTGTGACTGTGATGGATGAAAAGGATGAATGAAATTGTTTTTTTATTGTTTTTTTGTTTTGAAGTATGGCTTTTATCTTATTTTAGTACAGAAGATGGTTTGGCACGCCCCCTATGCTTAAGCCACGCCCCCTTTAATAACTGGTGACCCATTTAAGGTGTAGTCTTGTGTGAGGTATCGATGAACTCAGCAGAGAGTTCCTTCTTCATTGGTGATGTTTGACCCGCCCCCCTATGATGCGGCCACGCCCCCCTATGATGCGACCACGCCCCCTTTCACAGATAATGAACTGTCTGACGTATAGTCTTGTGTGAGGTATCATTGAACTCAGCAGGGAGTTCCCTTTTCATTGGTGACGATTTTCAATGTATGAGTGGCGCGGTCGCAAGGAGAGGCGTTCGCCAGTAGCGAGGGCCCGTTCATCGCTGCTTGCAGCTTTAATTTTTTATTGTTTTTTGTTTTGAAGTATGGCTTTTATCTTATTTTAGTATAGAAAATTGTAAATCTGCAATTTGCACAGCCCCTTGAGTTGCCCATATGTTGACTGTACATTTGTCTTTTAATTGTTTTTTAACCCCGTGCTTGTCGTTGGGTCTGTAACGCTTGCAGCAAAGTAAGTTACTCAGTGTCCAAAACGAATTTCTCCTTAGGGAGACCAATAAAAGTACTTTGACTTTGAAAGCAGTAACATTTGCAGGCTAACGTAACACACAATAGCATACAAATTGTTGTATGAGGATACATTGCTGCAGGTAGCCATCATCAGCGGGGTGGGTTAAATGTATCCAGAATTCAATTAATATACAGTATACAATACAGGAGAGTGTACCCACTGCGGGCAGAGCGAAGAAGGACACTCCGATCAGAGCAAAAGTGCCGGCTAACAGTCTCCCAGCCCAGGTTTTTGGGGTTTTGTCCCCGTAACCGATGGTGGTCAGCGTGATCTGCAAAAGAGACAAAAGAAGATTTAACATTTACCTTCAAATGTCTCATGGATGTATAACAAGAACTGGATACAGAGTTTCTCAATGGTGCATGAAGCCATCATGGAGCCCAAAATACCCAGATGGTCGGCACTTCTTGCACACTGTGCGGCCCGTAAAGCAGGCTACGCCCCGTTACCTTGAATGGGGATTTAAATGATCTTCTAGACTTTCCAAATGTTACTGAACCGAACGGGTCAAATTTATAGTGACATGAGTCATTTTATGGAGGTTGCGAAACATTAAAATAGCCCCAAATCATCACATTCAGTTAGACTAATAGCTGGTTTGATTTGCATTGAGAGATGATCTTATGGAAAGTTCCCCATGCAGATCTCTATGTATGGCGAAGGGTATGTGATGATTTTTTTTTGGGGGGGGGGGGGTGTTATTTTAATTCCAAAGACCAAGGGAACTTTATCAGGATGCATAGTATCTTGATCCATGAAATAACTGCCCTTTAATAATAAAAATCTACCTGCCTCTATGGGAATTATATATGCCCCTGTATTTTAACATAGGGGGGTGTATACTTATGCCCCCTGTATTTTAACATAGGGGGGTGTATACTTATGCCCCTGTATTTTAACATAGGGGGGTGTATACTTATGCCCCCTGTATTTTAACATAGGGGGGTGTATACTTATGCCCCCTGTATTTTAACATAGGGGGGTGTATACTTATGCCCCTATGCCACATTTATTTATTCACAGGACAATAGGTGTCCTTTAAGGTTGGATTTTTCCCAATTTTCTAATGAAGGCATTAAAATAAAAAGATGATTTTGTATTCCTCTTTTTAGTCCACTTTAGCACGTTCATGCACACCACTGTATCGCACATTGCTCATCACCACAAGCCTGTAAACACAGAGGCTTCAATGAAGAGAAGGGAGAGCTCTAAAACCTAATTTATACAGTCTGTGTTTAAAACTCATGGAAGAAAGTAGAAGAATGTGTGATGCAGTCGGCTCGTAATTTTAAATAAAAAATAAAAAATAAAAAGTTATTTAAAAATGAAATCGCAAACAAGGGTGAATCGACATCGCGATTTTATATGATTTATCATGCAGGCTTACTTCCAAGATATTGAGGAACAATATCACACTTGAACTTAAATTTCGGACTTGATTTCTGAGTATTCAATTTGCGTTTGGCCAAAGCCTGGTAGACTTTCTGGGGGCCAGGTCTGAGTTGACAAGGTCTTGAGGGATTTGTCGACTATGAAGTGCGACGGGGGACATTTGTAGCAGCAGTAACACAAAGTAATGGCATCGGAAGAGTCTCAGTGTCCTTCTCTGCAGAAATAAAGTTCTGTTGGGAAACTCGGCTGTGAGCCCTGCTCCGCTCTGTGAGCTCCGGGTCGACCCACTAAAAGGCAGCGCAGTAGCTCAAAGGGTCACAACATCATCAGGAACATGCAGCGGTGGATTATTGAGAGTCTTGCTCAAGGACACTTGAGCTGGGCAGATGCTTGCTGTCATAGAACTTGAACTCTGGCCCCCCTATGTGAAGGGCGGTCTCCTTAATGAGGCTGGAAACACTGCAGAGAACCTCCGAGCATGAAGCCCTGCCAACACTGGACGGGTCCACAACAAGCTACCGGCTCTCTAGCAGCTTTTATTTCTTTGTCTTTCAGATTGGATTCTTTGACAAAATATCAAGTTCTTCAGCCGCAGTCTTTGACGTAAGAGGTTTTTTTTTTCAATCAATCAAGTTTATTTGTATAGCCCTTTACAATAGCCGAAAGGTACCCAAAGTGCTTTACAACAAAGCCATAAAACAATACAAAACACATGCCAAACAAACAGATACAATTAAAAGGGCTGTAGTGGTGCAGCGCCGCAGGACATTAAAAGCCTTCCAGAAATGCATAGAAAGGAGCAGACAGAAGGAGGACACCTAAGAGACAGTATTGTCCTAGTCAGAATTAAATGCTAATTTAAAAAAGTGGGTCTTAAGCTTCGTTTTAAAAAGGCTGAGGTCAGTAGTGGTGCGGATGTCAGGGGGTAGTTTGTTCCACAGTCTGGGAGCAGCAACAGCAAAAGAACGATCGCCCCCCTGTTTAAGTCTTGACCTCGGGACCTCTAACAGAAGCTGACCCGAGGAGCGCAAGGCTCTGCCACAATTGCGAAAAGTTAAAATCTCAGACAAGTAAGAGGGGGCCAAGCCATAAATGGTGTTGAAAACAAACAGCAGGAGTTTAAAATCAATTGTAAAACAAACTGGAAGCCAGTGGAGTGACGACAGCACAGGGGTAATGTGTTCACGTCTGGACGTGCTTGTTAAAAATCGGGCAGCAGCGTTCTGCACAAGATGGAGACGAGAAATTGATGACTGACTGAGGCCAACGTAAAGGGCATTGCAGTAGTCCAGTCTTGAACTGATGAAAGCATGGATTGCCTTCTCGAGATCCTGCCGACTGAGAAAGGACTTGACTTTGGCCAAAAGACGGAGCTGAAAAAAGCTTGAGCTGACAACAGAGCTAATCTGTTTGTTTTTGCCTGTGTCCTTCTGAAAACTGGATTAAAAGGTAGCGTTATACAGAACCGTGATGTAATCTACGTACCAGCCCCCACCACAGCGCGTCGGCGTAGGTGTCGAAGTCCTGCGGTTTGGGCTGAGCGGTGGGGTTGTCGTGGTTGGACACGTCCACGGAGACGTCGTCCTTCTCCACCAGGTAGACCAGGAAGGACGCCAGGATGAGAGACAGGAAGCCGATGTACCAGGCTGTGATCAGCTCCTACCCAAACAAACGCAGTTTACAGACCAAACAACTACTCAGTACATTTCTTAATAACTTCTCTTCTGATCTAATGATTGCAGGCGGTCCCCTGTGGACCTCTGTAACCAATTTTGTCTTTGAGCTTTTTGAGTGTTGTTTATTTTATTATCTGCTCTAGTTTTTCCCAACTTTTAAGACACAGATGGTAATAATAATGGTCCAAAATTTTGTCAAATTGCATAGTTTCTTTAAAAAGATACGTAAAAACCTTAAAGGGAGGGCCCCTAACCCCCTGGCCAAATGCGTACACCTACAGTAAGTCTTCTGTAAACCACAAACAGTTACTTAGAAAAGTTAAGTCATATCAAACAGTTGGGTCCGTTCCTACCTTACTGCGAACGTAGAAGCTTTTTAGCACTAACTTAATGTAGGACTCTGTTTTTAAATTCTTAATATTGCAATTTCTCCATTATTTGTGGTATTTCAGTCTTATATCACTCTATAATTTACAGATAGAGCAGGTCTAGACCGCTCTATAATTTACAGATAGAGCAGGTCTAGACCTCTCTATAATTTACAGATAGAGCAGGTCTAGACCTCTCTATAATTTACAGATAGAGCAGGTCTAGACCGCTCTATAATTTACAGATAGAGCAGGTCTAGACCCTCTATAATTTACAGATAGAGCAGGTCTAGACCACTCTATAATTTACAGATAGAGCAGGTCTAGACCGCTCTATAATTTACAGATAGAGCAGGTCTAGACCTCTCTATAATTTACAGATAGAGCAGGTCTAGACCGCTCTATAATTTACAGATAGAGCAGGTCTAGACCGCTCTATAATTTACCAAGAACCCAACAGTTCTAGTAGTTCCACGTTGGCATGTCTAACATCAACTTGTGACGAAACTACGCTCTAAACCAG
Source organism: Etheostoma nigrum (assembly GCA_029931835.1). Lineage (NCBI taxonomy): Eukaryota > Metazoa > Chordata > Actinopteri > Perciformes > Percidae > Etheostoma > Etheostoma nigrum. The sequence continues at coordinate 26,961,582 of CM057248.1, forward strand.
TTGATGGATAAGTTTCTAATTCAAAGTTTCTTTATTGCGAGATTTTAAAAGTTTGCTTAAAATTGACAATTGGACAGAAAACATGGCTACTGGCATCAAACAGAGTCGTGTCTGTTCCTACCTTACTGTGAGCGTAGATGGCCGACCCCAGCAGTTTCCAGGTGCCCCCCCTCCGGTCCATGCGCAGCATCCGCAGGATCTGCAGGAAGCGCAGGCTGCGCAGGGACGTGGCCAACACGTTGCCCTGGTTACGCACCGCCACCACCGGCACCGAGGCAATCAGCACGAAGATGTCTGAGACAGAAGAGGACCCTCTGTGTGAGGCTTTCATCACACCGATAATGGGTCTGACCCGACAAAGTTATTAAGGCTTCTTTGTGGAACGATGAATGGGGGATGTTAGAGCTGTGGAATTAGCTCCATGTAAGAGCTGACTGAACCTAAAAGCCGTTAATAAGATTTAGCTCGAACACATTGGATGCAGGTTAATGGATATTTTCCTCCGGTGCTTCAGAAGTGTCGTCATGCCACTTTTTTATAACAGAATATCTGAACTGGAGAAAGTGGCACAAAAAGAAGACTCAAGTAAAGTACAATGACCTCAACATTTGGACTTGGACTTGTAAATGTACTTAGTTATATTCAACCACTGGTCAAGTTACTTCCAAAATGTAGTACATGTAGTACATTATAGATTACTAGTGAGTGTCATTTGACAGAAATTAGTTATATTACAATATGTTGAGGTGGTTTGGGCATCTGGTGAGGATGCCTCCTGGGGACCTCCCTAGGGAGGTGTTCCAGGCACGTCCAGCTGGGAGGAGGCCTCGGGGAACAAATAGGACTAGGGGGAGGGATGTCCAGCTGGGAGGAGGCCTCTGGGAAGACCCAGGACTAGGTGGAGGGACGTCCAGCTGGGAGGAGGCCTCGGGGAACACACAGGACTAGGTGGAGGGACGTCCAGCTGGGAGGAGGCCTCTGGGAAGACCCAGGACTAGGTGGAGGGACGTCCAGCTGGGAGGAGGCCTCGGGGAACACACAGGACTAGGTGGAGGGACGTCCAGTTGGGAGGAGGCCCCGGGGAAGACCCAGGACTAGGTGGAGGGACATCCAGCTGGGAGGAGGTCTCGGGGAAGACCCAGGACTAGGTGGAGAGATTATATCTCCAACCTGGCCTGGGAACGCCTCGGGATCCCCCAGTCAGAGCTGGTTGATATGGCTCGGGAAAGGGAAGTTTGGGGTCCCTTGCTGGAGCTGCTGCCCCCGAGACCCGATACCGGATAAGCGGATGAAGATGGATGGATGGACAATATTACTGTGTCTGAATTGTAATGCATTACACTACTTTTGCATTACTTTTGAGTTACTTTCACCAAAATAACAGCGGGAGATTGACTTGGCAGCCAGCTATTGGATTAATAGTCTCCACTTTATCCACTTTAATACATTATAGATTATTCATATTATTTAGAATAATTAATATGAATATGCAAAGTAACTACAGCTATAAACATAGAAAAGTAAAACGTACAATAGCCAAGTAGGAGAATGAAAATACTCAATTAAAAGTACCTTACAGCGTGTGAAGAAATCATTTGGTTGGTGAATTCTTAAAAAAACAAAACCCCACTAAATGTTGCGTTAAAATGCGTTGTAACTTAGACTGTAACGAGTATAATATTCCCAAAATGTAATTAGTAATGCACTGCAGCAACAAGGAACACATCACTGTACTTGGGTTACCTTTGTAATGTCCCCCTCTTGTTTTCATGAGTCCAGCTCCTTACCTAGAATACAGAGCGGCTTGCGAGCGAACTTGAGCCTCCCCCTCCATCCTTTGTAGCGACAGCAACATCCCGCCGCCCAGACCCTGAGTGCAAACTCTGCTCCGAATATGAAGATGGCGAAGGTTTCCTGTACGGGGAAAACCCCAAAAAAGGAAAACAGTCGCTGTTCGGTTAGACTTCTCTTTATCAATCCTTTTTGGGATGACTCCCGCAAGGAAATCGAAATTTCCAGCATCAGTTTTAGCAAGAATACAGTATAGAAGACAATATAAAGATAACACTAATAAAAATAGTAATAATGATAATAACAATAACAACCTTTGGCTATAAAAAGCCATAAATTATCAGACAAAAAGCACCACAGTGCTGGATACCAGCATTTAAAATTACATTACATGTCATTTAGGTGACGCTACAATGGCTATATATCAGAGAGGTCACACACCTCTGGAGCAACTAGGGGTTAAGTGCCTTGCTCAGGGACACATTGGTTGATGTATCGCAGTGGGAATCGAACCCAGATCTCCCACACCAAAGGCATGGGGTCATATCCACTGCACCATCACCACCACCACCAAATTTAACATAAGTCCACAACAAAGTAGCCTAAAGGGTTGGACACAGAAGCGATGAAATGGCGTCCTCTCACCAGTATGACCAGCCAGTGTGCCGACACCTTCTCGTGTTCCCTGAATGTCGTCAGAATGGCGAGAATCAAACATCCCAGAACGATTAAAAACCTGCAGAGACACAGGACAACAACAGGTCAGGACATACTGCAAGGGGAGAACACATGGGCAGTGTCTTACTGTCGCCACTGGAGGGAGCTACATCTCCACTGTTCACTGTCATAGTCAGCTGCAGCACAACAACAACAACAACAACAACAACAGTCACGTATACTATATACACGTGTAAAGCAGGGGTGTCAAACTCAGTTTCACTAAGGGTCACTGGAAAATAAGAATCACATGCAGGGACAGACATATACAGTTGTGCTCATAAGTTTACATACCCATAATAAAATTGGCTAAAAAGAGGAATAAAACAATCATCTTTTGGAAATTGATCTTAATGATTTAATTAAACAATTATGTAAAATCCAACCTTTAAGGACACCAGTTTTCTTTGTGGATAAATAATGTATTGTGAATAAATAAATATTCTTCCTTAAAATACAGGGGGCATAAGTATACAAACCCCTATGTTAAATTCCCATAGAGGCAGGCAGATTTTTATTATTAAAGGCCAGTCATTTCATGGAACAGGATACTATGCATCCTGATAAAATTCCCTTGGCCTTTGGAATTAAAATAGCCCCATATCATCATATACACTTCACCATACCTAGAGATTGGCATGGGATACTTTCCATAAAATCATCTCTCAATGCAAATCAAACCGACTATTAGTCTAACTGAAATAGAACCATGCCAATCTCTAGCTATGGTGAAGTGTATATGATGATATGGGGCTATTTTAATTCCAAAGGCCAAGGGAATTTTATCAGGATGCATAGTATCCTGTTCCATGAAATGACTGGCCTTTAATAATAAAAATCTGCCTGCCTCTATGGGAATTTAACATAGGGGTATGTATACTTATGCCCCCTGTATTTTAAGGAAGAATATTTATTTATTCACAATACATTATTTATCCACAAAGAAAACTGGTGTCCTTAAAGGTTGGATTTTACATAATTGTTTAATTAAAGCATTAAGATCAATTTCCAAAAGATGATTTTTTTATTCCTCTTTTTAGCCAATTTTATTATGGGTATGTAAACTTATGAGCACAACTGTAGAGTCTGTTCAGATGCTTTAATGTCATTGAAAAAGTAAAATATCTTTCTGTCTACTGCATGTTGCCTTTGTGGCATTTGTTGTCATTTTTTGTCTGTCTTTTTTTGTTGTTTTTTCAACTTTTGTCCCATTGTTGTCAACATAAATCCCATAAAAAGTCTGTAAAAAAGTTCCTTAGCCATCATAAACCTCTTTCCGACCAAGTAGTTATAGGAACAGTCCACTTCTAACAGTATCAGCATTAGTAACACATTTCTGTGCTAAAAGTACCTCTGTTTTTCTTTTGGCTTAGTTGTAAGTGAAAATGATTAGCTGTCATTTGAGTGTGCGATGCCTAGGAAGTAATTGTTACAGTTCTACTAAGGGACCGTTCGGTATTTATGGAATGGACCACTGGAGCGAAATAGGGGAGAGTCAAGTCTTTTTATTCTTGGTTGAGGAGAGGATCATCCAACTTTTTTTAGTCTAGGGGGGAGGGTCACCCAACCTTTGCATTCATGTAAACAGCTAAATTTCAAAGTGAACTAATTGGTGCATATTTTTCCATGTAGCTCCTCCATGTAGCTCCATGTAGCTCCATGTAGCTCCTCCATGTAGCTCCATGTAGCCCCATGTGGCTCCATGTAGCTCCATGTAGCTCCATGTAGCTCCATGTAGCTCCATGTAGCTCCATGTAGCTCCTCCATGTAGCTCCATGTAGCTCCATGTAGCTCCTCCATGTAGCTCCATGTAGCCCCATGTGGCTCCATGTAGCTTCTCCATGTAGCTCCATGTAGCTCCATGTAGCTCCTCCATGTAGCTCCATGTAGCTCCTCCATGTAGCTCCATGTAGCTCCTCCATGTGGCTCCATGTAGCTCCATGTAGCTCCATGTAGCTTTCTCAGTCTCGGCCCCCCCATCACTAGCACATGGGTCCCTCCCTGGCCCATCGGTGGTCTCTAGCTGCTGACAGTAATAAATACGTGGAATACATACAAATTACAGTGCATTACTTTTTTGTAGCTAAACTAACCAAGCCAAGAACCCGGAGGAACCCACGCGGACACGAGAGGAACCTGCACACTGCACACAGGAGGGCCCGAGCAGCGCTGCCAACTTAGAGACTTTATCGCTAGAATTAATAATAAATAATAATAATAATAATAATACAATTTATTTAAACGCTACTTTCTCGGCACTCAAGGACGCCATACGGGGTATACATGCATTAAAAACAGCAAAAAAATACTATGCAACAAAAACAACAGAAAAGGCAGAGCATTAGACATTCAAGTGGACTATGCTAGGTGAAATAGCGACTTTTCAGACCCCTTTAGCGACTTTATTTCACAAAAGCTACTAGCGACAAATCTGGTTGGCAGTATTGTCCAGCGAGCATGCGAGGTATTTGTCTCCTGTGGCCGCCAAAACCATCATCTTTCTCTTCTGTTGTGTGACTAAGGGGCAGAAAGATAGAAAGGGGGGCGGTGTAGGTAGGAGAGGCCGCGGGATGCAATGGGAGAAAGACGCCGCTGACCTGACCCTGGGCAAGTCGGCCTTCTTTGAGAATCCTTTATTGATCTTTATTTCTCCCTTTGTAGAGTTTCTTTTAATAACTATAAGGTCAAATAAATCCCTGTATTGAATTTGTGATTATTTGGCTAAATATTTCTATTTCTTTCTCTCTACCTTGCTGACACAACCACTAAGCTTAATGCGTGTGTGTGTGCGTGTGTGTGTGTGTGTGTGTGTGTGTGTCTGTGTGTGTATGTGTATGTGTGTGTATGTGTGTGTGCGTGTGTGTGTGCATGTGTGTGTGTGTCTGTGTGCGTGTGTGTATGTGTGCGTGTGTGTATGTGTGTGTCTGTGTGTGTATGTGTATGTGTGTGTATGTGTGTGTCTGTGTGTGTATGTGCATGTGTGTGTGTGCATGTGTGTGTGTGCGTGTGTGTGTGTGCGTGCGTGTGTTTGTGCGTGTGTGTGCGTGTGTGTGTGTATGTGTGTGTGTGCGTGTGTCTGTGTATGTCTGTGTGCGTGTGTGTGTGTGTATGTGTGTTTGTGCGTGTGTGTGTGTATGTGTGTGTCTGTGTGCGTATGTGTATGTGTGCATGTGTGCGTGTGTGTGTGTGTGTGTGCGTTTGTGCATGTGTGTGTGTGTGCGTGTGTGTGTGCGTTTGTGTGTGCGTTTGTGTGTGCGTGTGTGTGTGCGTTTGTGTGTGCGTGTGTGCAAATGACTGCATAATGGAGTTACAAATATGCAAATGAGCGTATGACATCATCTAGCTACTGTTAATGACTTCTGATGCTAGCTGCTTTCAGTGGAAAAGGATTGCAACCCCGGGACCCTGTCGTGTGTTTTTTCCTGCACAAATCAAAATATAACTTTAAAATAAAGTATTCTCCCACTATGCTCCATCAACCCAAACAGTCAGTTTGACACACTTAAATCCTCAATATTGTGAAGATGAATGAGCTACAAAAGTCCCCTTTGTCACCCTGTAACATCTATATTTAGTCCTCTCAGAGCTGAAATTAACTGGATACACACATTCAAATAGCTATTTTAATTTCCGTGTACACTGGAGCACAGCCCAGAAAGTATGGAGTTACCCGCCCTGATATGATATATGAAGTGAAAATGCACTAAATAAACCAACAACCAGCATCACAACTGCCCCAAGCAACCCCGCCAATTACCCTGTATCCAGCCCCGCGTGGCCGATATTCTCCCCACCCTCGTATCTGTGGGAAAATAATGTTTTTTTTGTTCTTTTTCAGCTCGTTGGACAGCGCCGACAGAACCTTTCTGTTTAATTTAATTCAAAATCTTTCATTAATCCCCCAGCAAGGCGTAGGGGAAAACACACAAGCCCCTCTAAAGGTAAACAGGGAAAAAATAAATGTAAGTAAAGGGAATAAATAGTAAAAAGTCACATTTAAAAAACTGGTCGAACAGGTTGAGTAACGTTTCCTCTTCATGTTAAAACATAATCCGCTTTATCTTTCCTTAGAAGTGTATTTGTAGCGTATGAACGTCGTTTCTAGGAGACAGAAGGAGATCTGCAGTCATCACGCGTGTCGACTCGGCTTTCCAACGATTTGGCATTTTTCCTGACACAACTAAAACGACAAAATGTTGTGAGTGAGTGAGTGTGTGTGTGTGTGTGTGTGTGTGTGTGTGTCTGTGTGGTGTGTGTTTGTATGTGTGTGTGTATGTATGTTTGTCAGTGTATGTGTGCGTGCGTGTGTGTGTGTGTGTGTGTGTGTGTGTGTGTGTGTGTGTGTGCGTGTGTGTCACTGTGTGTGTATCTGTGTGTCTTTGTGCATGTGTCGGTGTGTGTCAGTGTGAGTGTGTGTGTCTATCAAGTCCAACCCATTCAAGACAAGTCTTATCAAGTCCAACTCATTCAAGACAAGTCTAATCAAGTCCAACTCCTTCAAGACAAGTCTTATCAAATCCAAACCCTTAAAGACAAGTCTTATCAAGTCCAACCCATTAAAGACAAGTCTAGTCAAGTCCAACCCATTAAAGACAAGTCTTATCAAGTCCAACTTGTTCAAGACAAGTCTGTTAAGTCCAACCCATTCAAGACAAGTCTAATCAAGTCCAAAAAAAGAAAGAAAGTCCATTGTTTGACCCATCTAGGACATTTGACGCTCTTATACGTCCTCACCTTACTTTCTGCTTTGCTCCCGTCAGAACTACTACGGCCAGTAGGGGGCGCCATCACTAGAAACATAGGTTATAATCGCTGCTTTAACTAACGACTTATGTGGCCGTTTTTCGAGAGAAGACAGACTCAAGAAAAAAAGCCAGAAGTGAATTAATTCATTAATATTATCTTCTGCAGGAGCTAATAAATGCTGGGAAAACAATCATTTCAAGTAGTCTCCTTCCATGCCCTACCCACATCCATGAACATACCTGCCAAAAAGCAATAAAACAGTGGAGCATTGATCGCTCTGCTTTAGCCTCCTGCTCTAAAACTGATTTAAATCATTCATGGCCTGTTGTGTTGCCATTAGGCAATGTTGACATCTCGGAGAAGTTTGTGAACAACCATAACAACATGAATATTTTACATCCTGGAAAGAGTTTCACATAATTCACCAGAAGCAAAATGATAGCTGAGAGCAGCTTGATTGACGCCTGAGCGCAGTGTGGCGGTCCTGTCTGTGCGTCAATGTCGTCACATTTTCACACACTTCCTGTCCCCTAGAATTAAAGCGGAGGATTTTTTTTTCCTTCCTCAAAGTTGTCCAGAGGACAGAGACAATCCTGGAGCGAGTTTTGAGGTTGATGTTAAATCCACGCGATTCCAGCAGGTACTGATCTGCAACTGATCTGGCTTCCTATTCCGCTTCAAATAGTTCAATAATGCTTGTTAAAAAAATTATAAAAAATGGCGGAAACGGCTAAAGAAATGTTGAAAGAAATGTTGAAGGGAAAAAGAAAGGACAGAAGTGTTCAGAAGTGAAGGAAAAAAAAGGAAATGAAAAACAGGATAGCCAGAAAAGTTAGAGGGACAAAAGAAAGAAAGACAAATGGACTAAAGCTGCAACGATTAATGGACTAATGGATTACTATTAAATTAATCAACAACTACTTCGGAAATCACTTAATCGGTTTAAGTAAAATCTTTACTGATACCAACTAAAACATATCAGGGGGCATTCGCACATCTTCATTTTATAAACAATTATAAATCAATAAAAAGCCAGAGGGACAGAAACCAGACTCCAACCCATTCGCAAGTAGTCAAGTCCACCCTTCGAGACAAGTCTAGTCAAGTCCAACTTGTTCAAGACAAGTCTAATCGAGTCCAACTTGTTCAAGACAAGTCTAATCGAGTCCAACTTGTTCAAGACAAGTCTTATCAAGTCCAACTTGTTCAAGACAAGTCTTATCATGTCCAACCCATTTAAAAGACAAGTCTAGTCAAGTCCAACCCATTCAAGACAAGTCTTATCAAGTCCAACTCGTTCAAGACAAGTCTTATCAAGTCCAACCCATTCAAGACAAGTCTTATGTCCAACCCATTCGAGACAAATCTAATCAAGTCCAACTCGTTTAAGACAAGTCTTACATGTCCAACCCATTCAAGACAAGTCTTATCAAGTCCAACCCATTCAAGACAAGTCTTATCAAGTCCAACCCATTCAAGACAAGTCTCATCATGTCCAACCCATTCAAGACAAGTCTCATCATGTCCAACCCATTCAAGACAAGTCTTATCATGTCCAACCCATTTAAAAGACAAGTCTAGTCAAGTCCAACCCATTCGAGACAAGTCTAATCAAGTCCAACTCGTTCAAGACAAGTCTTATCATGTCCAACCCATTCAAGACAAGACAAGTCTTATCATGTCCAACCCATTCAAGACAAGTCTTATCATGTCCAACCCATTTAAAAGACAAGTCTAGTCAAGTCCAACCCATTCGAGGCTCGGCACCACCGGCGGAGGCTCGGCCCCGGCGGAGGCTCGTCGGCCCCGGCGGAGGCTCGGCACCACCGGCGGAGGCTCGGCCCCGGCGGAGGCTCGCGGCACCACCGGCGGAGGCTCGGCCCCGGCGGAGGCTCGGCACCGGCGGGCCCCCCCCCCGGGCTGATTCCACCCCGGAGACTTCCTAACAACGAGATTCAATAAAGAGAGTGCAGACGATGCAATTCTGACAGTTAATTTGCTCGGCGATATGCAAACAGAGGTGGGAAAGGACAGCGAGCAGCACGGCGTTAACGACTGCAGTCACAAGGACGAAGGGGGGGGGGATCTTGATTCAGCCGAGGATCTCTGAGAGGAGACTTTTTTGTGTGATGGAGAGTTTTAGGAGTGCAGAAATAGGGCAATAGGAGGAAAATGTCTAACTTTATTTTAATGATTATAGTGTGATTTTTGGGGTTAGGGTTTGCAAGGTTGTTTGTCTCCCTGTGATGTATTTTGGTTCTAGTAATTCTTTACACTTGTTATATATGTATTTGACTTTGACCCTGTTCAGCACTTTGGTCAACTGTTGTTGTTTTTAAATGTGCTATAGAAATAAAATTGACATTGACATTGACATCTGTCCCAAACAAAGATGATCATCCACAGCGCTGTGTAGGAAGGTCTGGCCAACAGTAATCCAAAGATGCAAAGTCTTGTTGTGATTTTTGCAAAAATCCTTGATTATGCGGCAGAAACGTAGCGTATCCGCGTCACACTGTCGTTAGGGGCTGAGCCCCCTCCTAAAGGTCTGGTCCTAGAGTCGCCCCTGGAAACGAGTCACTCCACGGGGGGTTGTGACGCTCCAAAAACAGATGATTCACTGATTTCCAGATGTCTCTTTCACCATGTAAATCCAATTCAATAGGCTTCAGAGCTCGGCGCAGTCCCTGGTGTTTCCTGATGTTTGAACAGCACACACCACGTAATTAGTCTAACTAACCCGCTAACCCCTAACCCTAACCCTAAACCCCTAAGCCCTAACCCACTAACCCTAACCCGCTAACCCCTAACCCACTAACCCTAACCCGCTAACCCTAACCCGCTAACCCCTAACCCTAAACCCCTAAGCCCTAAACCACTAACCCTAAGCCCTAACCCACTAACCCTAACCCCTAACCCACTAACCCACTAAGCCCTAACCCACTAACCCCAAAGCCCTAACCCACTAACCCCTAACCCCTAACCCTAAACCCCTAAGCCCTAACCCACTAACCCCTAACCCCTAACCCACTAACCCACTAAGCCCTAACCCACTAACCCCAAAGCCCTAACCCACTAACCCCTAACCCTAAACCCCTAAGCCCTAACCCTAAACCCCTAAGCCCTAACCTACTAACCCCAAAGCCCTAACCCACTAACCCCTAACCCTAAACCCCTAAGCCCTAACCCTAAACCCCTAAGCCCTAACCCACTAACCCTAAACCCCTAAGCCCTAACCCACTAACCCTAAACCCCTAAGCCCTAACCCACTAACCCACTAACCCTAAACCCCTAAGCCCTAACCCACTAACCCCTAACCCAAACCCTAACCCACTAACCCCTAAACCCTAACCCACTAAACCTAACCCCTAACCCTAACCTGACTCATTACACACTGTTCAAGACCCTGTTTTGGCTCCTAAAACACACGGCCGGTGTCTCAGAGTCGCCTTTTCTCAGCTAAATCTAATTTTTAGTTTCCTAGGATATCACACAGATTATGGTGCATACGTTTTCGTATGATATCACACAGATCCATCGATGTGAATGTGTTGCTCTTTGTGTGTTTATTGATGTTTGATGTAATTAGTACAACTAATCTGATTCATTACCTGCTGTACAAGAAGCCTCTTAGTGTCCTGGGGAAAATAAAAGACTTTCACCCAGGAAGCAGGGGTTAATTACTACTTAAAGGAGCCGATATTTTAACCCTTTGTGTTGTCTTCCTTTCTTCTTCTTCTGAAAATCAATGCTTTTGTTGATGCTTTTTATCAATGTTTTCAACTTTTTCTTACATTTTTGTACCTTTGTCACTTTTTTTGACACTACGTAACACTAACTAATTAACTTTAGTTGTACAGTTATTTTTGGAATTTATGGTCAATAAACCTCATTTATAGGAAATTATACCTAATGTTTGAGTTAGAAAAGCAGAAATTAGGAATTATTGAGACTAAAATTAAAGGAATGGATGTTGATGATAATCACAGACTGGAATATGTCAACTTTTACTCAATACTATTTCAAAAACACTTCCATTTGTTTTACAATGCTATAAAATTGAATAAGACGCCCCAAAATTAATGAAAGTAGAGATTTGTACTTGGCAAAGAGCGTTGGGTGGAATCAATCATGTTATTTTGGGGAATTAAAAAGAACATTGATATAGGACAACATGAGGACAACATGAGGACAACATGGACAACATGAGGACAACATGGACAACATGAGGACAACATGAGGACAACATGAAGACAACATGAAGACAACATGAAGACAACATGAGAGCAACATGGAGGCAACATGAGGACAACATGAAGACAACATGAAGACAACATGGACAACATGAGAGCAACATGGAGGCAACATGAGGACAACATGAGAACAACATGTGGACAACATGTGGACAACATGAGGACAACATGAGGGCAACATGAGGGCGACATGAGGACAACATGAGGACAACATGAGGACAACATGAGGACAACATGAGGACAACATGAGGGCAACATGAGGGCGACATGAGGGCAATATGAGGACAACATGAGGACAACATGAGGACAACATGGAGGCAACATGAGGACAACATGAGGACAACATGAGGACAACATGGAGGCAACATGAGGATAACATGGAGGCAACATGAGGACAACATGGAGGACAACATGAGGATAACATGGAAGCAATATGAGGACAACATGAGGACAACATGAGGATAACATGGAGGCAACATGAGGACAACATGGAGGACAACATGAGGACAACATGGAGGCAACATGAGGATAACATGGAGGCAACATGAGGACAACATGGAGGCAACATGAGGATAACATGGAGGCAACATGAGGACAACATGGAGGCAACATGAGGACAACATTTCTAGGATCAGACCTTTGGGGGGGGGGTCAGCCCCTAATGAGAACAGCTCTAGGTCTAGTGTCCCCGTTTTAAGTTTTACAAAAATAAAAACATGACGTGTTTTGGAGGGAAATACGCTTCTGAGCTGAAAATGTCCCCGGATTTTGTCTGAGACATCTGGTCCCCTTAGGTTAGAGGACAGCGACCACGGGCTCGTTGTGTGCGTGCTGATGTTTGAACAGCATGTAATTAGTACAACTAATCTGAATCATTAGAGACAATTATGGAACATTTGTTGACTCAGAGACTTTCCTCAGGAGCCGATGACGAGGTTGATTTCTCTCTGAAACGTCTACCTGCTTCCCATCCTCGGAACGAGCCAATCAGAACGGCTGTCACGGTCCCGTCACGAAGACATCCGCAGCCCCGCGGCCTCGTGGGACCGCACTCAGCGATTGGACGAGATCAATGAGGCTCTCTCTTTTGATCTCTCCTCCTGTGTCTGCTCAATAAAGATTCATGGGAGAGTTTGTGTGATGGGGCGAGGACGTCGCTCAGCGGCAGATTCAAGTTTTCATCAACAATGTTTGCCCCCCCACGACCCACAGGAGCGTTTTCCGTACTCGTATCTAGACCAGACAAGTGAAACGGTCCCAGTTTGGTTTAGACGGCAAAGCTAGTGATTGGGGGGGCAAATAAAAAAGATTTGTAAGCGAAATGACAATTCCAGCTCTACCGATTCACAGAATTCCAAACATTAAAAAATTAAAATTAAAATTAAAAACAATTTCTTTTTTATTGTATGTCTACTGCAATCACATGTTAGATATAAATTGTTTATTTAAAAAATAAAAAATAAAATAAAATAAAATAAAAAATAATAAAAAAAAATACAATAAAATAATAAAATAAAATAAAATAAAATAATAAAATAATAAAATAAAATAATAAATAAAATAAAAAATAAAATAAAATAAATAAAAAAATTATAAAAATAAAAAAAGGTCCCAGTAGCTTACAGACATCACACACAACATACACACACACACACACACATCATGACAGGATGTTAAAATAACAAATAAAAACATCCCCATGAATCCATATTATTCATGAGGATTTGTTGATTATATATATATATATATATTACACACACACACACACACACATACATACTACATACATACTGTACATACTACATGAGGAAAGTAGCTACGTTTAGCTTTTTGAATCGAGAATCAATATTGAATCGAATTGTGAGAACTAAAAATTGGATTCAAATCCAATTGTGACATTTACACCCCCATTAGGTAAGTTTAGAAAAAGGTGTTTGGGTTCAAATCAGACGTCACTTCGCTCCCTGAAGGTCACGCAGGCCTTTTGCAGCAGATAAAGGGACGCAGGTCTGGCAGCTGTTTTTTGGCCTGGATTTGAAATAATTGCGACTTCTCCCCCGGTTTTTTTGATGCCCTTCGTTGGCCTCATCTTTGGGGAGTTAAGGACCAAATCTCAAATCCTGAGTGCTAATTATCTTAGATTTCCTGACCGTATAATTAGGGTCATTCCGAAGGAAATGAGGTTCAGTAACGCCTCTCTGCCCCCTCGGTAATGGATGGGAAAAGATGGGCCAAAGACGAATATGGCTGCCACGGCACACTGTGGTTAAATGAATCAAAATGTTTCTGAACTCAAGCAGAACGAGGACTCAAAGCATCTGCAGGAAGGGCGCACCAGATTAGAGAAACGCAGTCTGAATCCTCAAACGTTTTATTTTTTAAACAACTGTAGTAATACTTACTTTCTTAAATAAGAAAAGTAGAAGAAGAAGAAAAGTTTCACCATCAAAACCTGTCAAACCATGTTTTCAGATCAGGTGAGAAAGGTAAAAAAGGAAGGACAGAAGGAAAGGAGACAAAGAAAAAAGGAAAGGAAAGTGCCAAATCAGGGGACAGAAAGAAGGCCTGAAATGAAGAAGAAAAGACAGAAATGGTGAAGGAAAGCAATGAAGATGGAAGGAAAGAAGGAAAAAACAAGAGAAAGAGAGAGTGAAGAAAGGAAAGATGAAAGAAAGGACATAAACACCAAAGGAAAGATGAAAGAAAGGACATAAACACCAACGGAAAGATGAAAGAAAGGACTTAAACACCAAAGGAAAGATGAAATAAAGGACATAAACACCAAAGGAAAGATGAAAGAAAGGACATAAACACCAAAGGAAAGATGAAATAAAGGACATAAACACCAAAGGAAAGTTGAAAGAAAGGACATAAACATCAAAGGAAAGATGAAAGAAAGGACATAAACATCAAAGGAAAGATGAAAGAAAGGACATAAACATCAAAGGAAAGATGAAAGAAAGGACATAAACACCAAAGGAAAGATGAAAGAAAGGACATAAACACCAACGGAAAGATGAAAGAAAGGACTTAAACACCAAAGGAAAGATGAAATAAAGGACATAAACATCAAAGGAAAGATGAAAGAAAGGACATAAACATCCAAGGAAAGATGAAAGAAAGGACATAAACATCAAAGGAAAGATGAAAGAAAGGACATAAACATCAAAGGAAAGAGGAAAAAGTGTAAAAGAAAAGGAGGAGGAAAGCACCCAAGGAAAGAAGGAACAAAAGGAAATGAAGAATGAAGGAAAGTGCCAAATAAAGGAACAGAAAGAAGGCCTGAAATGAAGAAGAAAAGAAGTGCTGGAGGGAAGAAGAAAAGAGAAATGGTGAAGGAAAGCAATGAAGATGAAAGGAAAGAAGGAAAAGAGAGAGAGAGAGAGAGAGAAAGAGAGAGAGAGAGTGCGGAAAGGAAAGATGAAAGAAAGGACAAACACCGAAGGAAAGAGGAAAAAGTGTGAAAGAAAAGGAGGGGGAAAGCACCCAAGGAAAGAAGGAAAGAAAATAACGAACAGAAACAAAGAAAGAAGGAAGAAAAGACGGAAAGCAAGGAAGACAAATTGAATTGCAAGAGGGAGAGGAAGAGGAAGAGGAAGGAGGAGAGATGGGCTGAAAGATAAAGGAGCGAAGGACAGAAAGAAGTAAGTTTTGAAGGAAGCAGATAGGACAGAATAAGAGTAGAAGACCTGGTCCCCTAATACTGAAGTCTCTTTTATATAGACCTTAGTGGTCCCCTAATACTGTATCTGAAGTCTCTTTATATAGACCTTAGTGGTCCCCTAATACTGTATCTGGCCTTGTCCAACTGTCTAACTTTTGCTTGCATGATGTCTCTCTTTCTCTCAAGGGGGGGCCACATTCTCTGGGTGAGCAAAGCAGAGGAAGGGGAGGTAACCTAGCTCCTTATGACCTCATAAGGGGAAGATTCCAGATTGGCCCATCTGAGCTTTAATTTTCTAAAAGGCAGAGCAGGATACCCAGGGCTCGGTTTACACCTATTTATAACTACTGGGGGGACATAGGTAGGCTGGGGGAACTCGTATTAATGTTAAAAAAACCTCATGAAGGGACATTTTCATGCCATGGGACCTTTAAAGTGAATTTTAACAGAAGAAGCAGAGAAGATGACCTTTCAAAATGTAATTGATGAATTGCATGAGGAAATAAGCTTGACATGTAGCAAAATACTGGAGAACATGTCCTCGGTTCCTTGGAGCTGTGGTGTTACCGGCTTTACGTCCGTGACCCGTTGTTCCTAAAAAGTCATCGCACACTCATCAATCAATCAATCAATCAATCAATCCAATCCGTCACTGTCGCGTTCTCCAATCAGCCGCGGCTCGCTGTCCTGGCGAGTTATTAACGGCACACCGCAGTGATGATGAAAAATCACACTATTAGGCATCTCGGAGGGAGTGTGAGAGAGGCTCTGTCTCTCGTCGCTCATTCATGCAGCTTTTTATAAGCAGCCATTTGTGTTTATTTACCATGAGTTATGAAAGCAGATTTATTGACCCAATTCCAAAAGCCATGAATTATCATCACGATCCGCAGGGAGCGGGCGTCACTACGACCAGCTGTCTCGGAGTGGATGTGAGGGGAATGAAAATGAAAATAAATAGGATGTTACTGTACTGTATACTGATGAGGAGAGGCGTTTAACCCTTGTTAAACCGCCTCCAGTTAGTCCAAAACGCAGCTGCTCGCCTTTTAACTAAAACCAAAAAACATGAACGCATAACGCGTGGGAGTGGGTGCCCACCACCCTATGGAACAACCTCCCCATGCAGTGGGTGCCCCCACCCTATGGAACAACTTCCCCATGCAGTGGGCGCCCCCACCCTATGGAACAACCTCCCCATGCAGTGGGCGCCCCCACCCTATGGAACAACCTCCCCATGCAGTGGGCGCCCCCACCCTATGGAACAACCTCCCCATGCAGTGGGTGCTCCACCCTATGGAACAACCTCCCCATGCAGTGGGCGCCCCCACCCTATGGAACAACTTCCCCATGCAGTGGGCGCCCCCACCCTATGGAACAACCTCCCCATGCAGTGGGCGCCCCCACCCTATGGAACAACCTCCCCATGCAGTGGGCGCCCCCACCCTATGGAACAACCTCCCCATGCAGTGGGCGCCCCCACCCTATGGAACAACCTCCCCATGCAGTGGGCGCCCCCACCCTATGGAACAACGTCCCCATGCAGTGGGCGCCCCCACCCTATGGAACAACCTCCCCATGCAGTGGGCGCCCCCACCCTATGGAACAACCTCTCCATGCAGTGGGCGCCCCCACCCTATGGAACAACCTCCCCATGCAGTGGGCGCCCCCACCCTATGGAACAACCTCCCCATGCAGTGGGCGCCCCCACCCTATGGAACAACCTCCCCATGCAGTGGGTGCCCCCACCCTATGGAACAACCTCCCCATGCAGTGGGTGCCCCCACCCTATGGAACAACCTCCCCGTCAATTTGACCCAAGGACAACATGAGGGTTAAAAGGAGGAACAGCACATCAAGGGATTGTTTGCTGTTATTTTCAACAGGTGCAACTTGAGTTATGGGGGGGGGGGGAGGGCTTCTGTAGGAGTTGCCCCTCCACTATAAATCCATTTATTTTACTTTAGGACTTTCTAAACCCCAAATAGTCCCCTTTAATAAAGCATACTGTCACACTGCCAATGTAGAGTATCAGTTCATGTGTTTCACTGTTCAGACTGTAATGACAACAACACTGTCTGCGCATCCATAAGACACAAGTCTTCCGTGACTGCGCAGCAAAGCCGCCAATGAGCCAGAAGGTTTCCGTTCAGCACATGAGCTCAGCAGAGAGCCGGGTCTAGGAGGTTTTCGCCTGCCAGAGGCAGTTATTTGTCACCTGATCGCCCTTGAGGCCGGGGAAGCCATTACTGTTGGCAGGGGGAGGTGTAAGCAATCAGTGTCAGTATCCCAAACACACCTTGGCATCGTTACCTCTGATACATGAATGTCTCTCTGTCCGTCTGGCTGACTCTTTATGTCTAGGTAACATGTATTACCTGCAGGTCTAGGTAACATGTATTACCTGCAGGCCTAAGTAACATGTACCTAGACCTGCAGGTAATACATGTTACTTAGACCTGCAGGCAATACATGTTACTTAGACCTGCAGGCAATACATGTTACCTAGACCTGCAGGCAATACATGTTACCTAGACCTGTAGGTAATGCATGTTACTTAGGCCTGCAGGTAATACATGTTACCTATTGGCCTGCAGGTAATACATGTTACCTAGACCCTAGACCTACAGGTTACCTGCATGTGTTACATGCAGGTAACCTGCAGGTCTAGGCGATTTCATGACGTTATTCCAAACGGAGAGGTTCTCACACTCACCTAGACCTGCAGGTAATACATGTTACCTAGACCTGAAGGCAATACATGTTACTTAGGCCTGCAGGTAATACATGTTACCTAGACCCTAGACCTACAGGTTACCTGCATGTGTTACATGCAGGTAACCTGCAGGTCTAGGCGATTTCATGACGTAATTCCAAACAGAGATGTTCTCAGACTCAAAACACACATTTCTCCGTCCCACTCCTATTGATCTCTATACTCTATTCTGTCACGTTACTAACAGTGAAATTGACTCCCGCGGGAATACCGTGACCCACGGGAGTTCCAAAAAATGGTCACCCTCTAGTGTGAGGTGATTCCTCTGGACCCCGTAGAGAAAGTGGGGGAGAGAAGGATGTTAGCTAATCTGGCATCCATCATCGACAACACCTCTCACCCCCTACACAACACTGTGGGGTCCCTGAGCTCCTTCAGCAGATTCTACAACACCTGCACCACCTAATAATGTTGTAGTTCCTGTTCTTCACACTCCACACACTCTCTGTATATCTTTATTATCTCTATTCATATTTTTCCATTACAAGTTTCAATATTACATACAAGTTTCCAGTACTTTTTCAATATTATTTATGGTCACAGTTCAATATCATTTATATTATGGTTACTTACTTTTGCTATATTATTTAATTACATATTCAATTTAATTTTAATGTCACTTACTTACACTGCTACATATTTTTTTTGTACTATGGCATCCGCACTTTACAATACCTTTTATTTAATGCCACTTTACATTCAGTCAATACCTTTTGCTCATTGTCTGTTTGCCTGTTGTTTGTGTGTTTACTTGTTTGTTTGTTTTTGCTTTTTTACTGTAGGAAACTGCTGCTGCTTTAATAAGGGAATTTCCCCACTGTGGGATAATTAAAGTATTACCTATAATCTGATCTAATTCTACAGTCCCTGATTGGTTCATTAACGGAGAGTTCACAGCAGCCGCTGTCACTCACACTCCCGGTCTTTCTCTCTCTCTCAGGTCCACCTGACAGGGCTGGAAATCACTGCGCTCCGACCTTGACCGGTCCGGGTGGAGAAGCCTGGAGGCACACTCATTAATTCTGGAACAAAGTGGACAAACTGTCCCAGAAGTGACAGATGACGCAGATGGACAGGAAGCACCAGGATACTAATCAGAGCCGGAGGTAAAGAGGTCATCATACCACTCTGAGATGATTAAAAAAGAAATAAAACTGATTAATTGGTACGGATTAAAGCTCTTCATCAAACCCCTATTGACTACTCTTTTTTATATGCTTAGAAACATTAAACGAGCCAACAAGACTTCCCCTCTAATATGACACACAGGAGCCACCATGAACAAAAACCGTGACCCTGCACACGAATCAATGGATCAAATCACGTCACGAACTGCCATGAGACTGGGCTGCTACACCGCATGCAGCTTCGCATTCACTCACACGTGTAACCCCAAAGCTCGTATTGCATTTCCTTTGCCAACATGGAAAAGAGCGCAGACATCACATCAGTCACTCAGACTGCAATGCATGGAGGTCCATGTATTATTTACAAGACTGAGGATCCGCGTAGGGAGGAGGTCAGGGTGCATGTTTGGAGAAAAACACAAGACTTTCACCCAGGAAACAGGTGTTCATGTCCTGGAGAAGTTAAGGAGAAAACACAAGACTTTCACCAGGAAACAGGTGTTCATGTCCTGGAGAAGTTAAGAAGAAAACACAAGACTTTCACTTAGGAAACAGGTGTTCATGTCCTGGAGAAGTTAAGAAGAAAACACAAGACTTTCACCAGGAAACAGGTGTTCATGTCCTGGAGAAGTTAAGGAGAAAACACAAGACTTTCACCAGGAAACAGGTGTTCATGTCCTGGAGAAGTTAAGGAGAAAACACAAGACTTTCACCAAGGAAACAGGTGTTCATGTCCTGGAGAAGTTAAGGAGAAAACAAGACTTTCACCAGGAAACAGGTGTTCATGTCCTGGAGAAGTTAAGGAGAAAACACAAGACTTTCACCAGGAAACAGGTGTTCATGTCCTGGAGAAGTTAAGGAGAAAACACAAGACTTTCACCAGGAAACGGGTGTTCATGTCCTGGAGAAGTTAAGGAGAAAACACAAGACTTTCACCAGGAAACAGGTGTTCATGTCCTGGAGAAGTTAAGGAGAAAACACAAGACTTTCACCAGGAAACAGGTGTTCATGTCCTGGAGAAGTTAAGGAGAAAACACAAGACTTTCACCAGGAAACAGGTGTTCATGTCCTGGAGAAGTTAAGGAGAAAACACAAGACTTTCACCAGGAAACAGGTGTTCATGTCCTGGAGAAGTTAAGGAGAAAACACAAGACTTTCACCAGGAAACAGGTGTTCATGTCCTGGAGAAGTTAAGGAGAAAACACAAGACTTTCACCAGGAAACAGGTGTTCATGTCCTGGAGAAGTTAAGGAGAAAACACAAGACTTTCACTTAGGAAACAGGTGTTCATGTCCTGGAGAAGTTAAGAAGAAAACACAAGACTTTCACCGGGAAACAGGTGTTCATGTCCTGGAGAAGTTAAGAAGAAAACACAAGACTTTCACCAGGAAACAGGTGTTCATGTCCTGGAGAAGTTAAGGAGAAAACACAAGACTTTCACCAGGAAACAGGTGTTCATGTCCTGGAGAAGTTAAGGAGAAAACACAAGACTTTCACCAAGGAAACAGGTGTTCATGTCCTGGAGAAGTTAAGGAGAAAACAAGACTTTCACCAGGAAACAGGTGTTCATGTCCTGGAGAAGTTAAGGAGAAAACACAAGACTTTCACCAGGAAACAGGTGTTCATGTCCTGGAGAAGTTAAGGAGAAAACACAAGACTTTCACCAGGAAACGGGTGTTCATGTCCTGGAGAAGTTAAGGAGAAAACACAAGACTTTCACCAGGAAACAGGTGTTCATGTCCTGGAGAAGTTAAGGAGAAAACACAAGACTTTCACCAGGAAACAGGTGTTCATGTCCTGGAGAAGTTAAGGAGAAAACACAAGACTTTCACCAGGAAACAGGTGTTCATGTCCTGGAGAAGTTAAGGAGAAAACACAAGACTTTCACCAGGAAACAGGTGTTCATGTCCTGGAGAAGTTAAGGAGAAAACACAAGACTTTCACCAGGAAACAGGTGTTCATGTCCTGGAGAAGTTAAGGAGAAAACACAAGACTTTCACCAGGAAACAGGTGTTCATGTCCTGGAGAAGTTAAGGAGAAAACACAAGACTTTCACCAGGAAACAGGTGTTCATGTCCTGGAGAAGTTAAGGAGAAAACACAAGACTTTCACCAGGAAACAGGTGTTCATGTCCTGGAGAAGTTAAGGAGAAAACACAAGACTTTCACCAGGAAATCCATGTCCTCCCGGGACATGAACACCTTCAGGAGACTGGTGTTTTAACTGAAACCACGATCTTTTTTTCTACTCTTAACTAGTTGTTATAAATAAATGACCCTTTAAACCCACACAAACAAATATAAATATAAATTGACGGACTCAATCAAAAAGACGCATTCCTTACATCCACGTTGCATGTGTGTGTTTTTTCCTGACATCCTTATCTTGCAGCGTAATCACACACAGCACATTAAGGTGCTGTATCATTGCTTCCTCCCCCCCTCATTCCACTAAACCTTAGATGACATGCATCGTGCGTCTCCACGGCAACAGCTGCACGATGCACACGATGCTGGAGTATCCCCTCAAATGTCTCCAAGTCACCATGGCGACTGCTGCTCGTTTCCCTTTCCCTCCCTCCCCCTCTGCCGTCAGCCCTTTCAGGGATCACCAGCAACACCTCGTCTGCGAGCGTTACCATGGCAGCCGCGCTGCGGGGCGAGCAGGTTTATGGTTGTCAGAGCGTTTCACACCCAGAAACCTCACCGACTACAGTCAGCTTTTGATCACTGATCCCCAACAGACAGGTATGTAAAAAGACAATTAGTGAGGTTTGTAATATATCGCCAAACCCACCAGACCCCATTAAAAAACAAACAGTAATTTTATCATCTTAAAACCCACTTAATTCAAAGTTGTTGATACGAGGCCTGGATTTATTTTATAAAAAAAGCTTGTAAAACATCAACCCTGTTGTCTACAGTCAAGATATGAACATATTGTTTTCAGGACAAACTGGGTTAGTAGAATATTTGGGTTGCAGTGAGGTCACTTGAATGTTAAAAATGGTTGTAGGAGCTTAAAGACAAATAAATAAATAAAACGGAACATGAATCTCACAGATATGTATTGATATCACAGACAGAGCTGTAAAACCTAAGCCAGACGCTTTTGCCTTCATGACATTTACTTATGCCAATAATAACATAATAATGTCATATTTATTGATATTACACCCACAGCAATGCTACACAAGCATGTGTGTTGTCTAAAACAGTTCTGCTATATGTAAAAATAAACATAATAAACATTATAACTCATATAAAGCACATACTATTTACATTTCTTAATAAAAGGCCCAAATATATAATATAATATATAATATATGCCAAATCTCAAACCAGTGAGGTCATTCTCCTCTGTAAAATAGATATCTATGTTGTCCGCTATCACATCTATGATGGCATACTGGACTAGTTTGACTGGGAGGATTGGGCTCTTTTCACACGCCATACTCTTTGGGTCACGTTGTTGCCCATATATGGGCATGCCGCTTGCCTTCATTTCCGTAAACACAGAGGGGAAACTGGGCAGGGAGCTAGCGGCAGAAATGAGCGAAAACGCGATGAATTATGGACATCAAGTGGATAAATCTTGGATGTAACAGTTTGGATTTAATGCTCAACGACCCTGAAAAAGGCCCAAGTTCCAGGCTGGATAGAAAATCCCCTGTAGAGGCTAAGACCGTAACCGCTCACTCGTTAGCTTTTAGCCACAACAATCGGTAAGTTTCTATCTTTTTTGGTTATTAAATGATTCAAATATGAGTCAGAGGTGCTGATTTTGGTCGTGGACGAGTCTCTCGGTTCCAGAGGGTTAATATATCGCCAAACCCACCAGACTCCCTTAAAAAAAAACAGTATTCTTATCATCGTAAAACCCTTTAAATTCAAAGTTCTTGATACGAGGCCTTTTCTACATTGTCGTGTATCTTTAGAAATACACAGCGTAAAAATAGAGTCTTTAAATGCTTCACATGTGAAGTTATTCGCTGTCAAAGTGGCGCCAAAATGAATGGGAGTCAATGGGATGCTAACGGCGGGTGATGGCTTGTTAGCATCAAAATGGCGCCATGGGAGCTACGCTTCGTGAAAGCTAGCTTACCCCCCTTGGAAAATACTCCATTTTAAAAGTAGCCTAAATTTACGGCAGCTAGCTAACGGTAGACTACAGAGACGGTGTGATATTTTTTACGTCCATTTTAGAGCGACAGAGGGAAATATTTCAGTCTACATTTTTGAAAAACATTTTTATTTATGTTTTTTTGTGCTTTTTCAACCATTTTTTTTCAACGTTTATTTCGACATTTGAAACATGTTCGATGCTTTTTTAGCACTTTTTACTATGGTGTTTTTTTTTTTTTACATGTTTTCTGTGTTTTTTCCAATACTTTTTGTTTTTTTAATGCTTCTTTATGTATTTTTTTGTTTTGTTTTTTACAAAGTTTGACATTTTTTTCAATGTTTTTATTTCTCGACACTTTTGCCCCTTTTTTAATGTTTTTTTTTGCCGGTGTGTTGTTCACATGCCCGACCGTAAAGGTGAAAACAAACCTTAACGTTGAACCCTGCCGGGCTATTTATAATATTTATATATACACCCTAAGAAATAAATCCATAAAATAACAGAAAACGTACCGGCAGCTCATTACCCGGAATTTCTACCGTATTTAAAAAACAGAAATCTTTCAGTTAAATAACTGTCAATGGTAAAAAAAAAACATAACACTTTCTGTTATATTGTAAATTAACAGAAATAATCCTGGGAATCACGTAAAGGGACAATTTCTGTTAAGATTTACAGTCATACAACTGTTAATTTATAGATATTATAGATATGTATGTTCATATGAGTATGTCCTCCCTCAAAAAATATATATATATTTATATATATTTTTTTTAGGGAGGACATACTCATATTTAAGTGTATAAAATGTAATAATATGTTGATTGTGCTCCGTATGTCCCCATGCGGTGTTGTGTTAGCTGTTGATCTGTCTGCATCTAACTCGCCCGTCTTCTTGTCCTCTTTATAAAGTGATTCTGAGTCTCTGGCAGCACCGTACACACACACACAACAACTTATTGATGAATTATGAGCAGGAACCATCAAGAACACAGCGGAAATCTGGAAATCACTTTGAAAAAAAGGCTAATAGGAAACACAACCGTGCTGCTGTGATAGTGGTATTGATATTGATGCTTTCCTTGCAGTGATGGGATGACCATCGATCGGCCTGACACAGTGAAAGAGGAACTCATAGTGTCGACTGGTAATGCTTCCTACTTTGAACCTGAGCTCCAAAAAGAAGTCTGTTTCTATAGAAGTCTATGGGAAGATGAGCCTTCGTCTCCCTGGCTTTATTACCTCAGTACACATTCTCATAATGAGTTCAGGGTCCTAATTGCTAGTTTCATGTCTTCTTCAACACAGCATGATGTTCATTTTGTCAACTATGGTCTCATTTATTTTCAAATAGATGATAAAGCAGAGGGTGCAGGGGTGTCAAAATCAATTCCACTGGAAAATAAGACTCCCATTTAGGGCCAGACATGTTTGGGCCGCTTGCACACTGGCTGCGGGTGTGAGCGCGTCAGCTGCGCGGCGTGTCTGTTTTTATTTTTCCGGCTCCCATGGCAACGGGTTAGAGCATGCATGTCTCAAGTGCAGATCGAGCTGCGCCGAAAACGTGTGCACGCTAGTTAGATGCCTATTTTTCACGCGACAAGGAAGCTTGTTGGGAGCGTTTCCAGGCCGAATAGAATACGTAAATAATTGTACATGTCACAAATACATTCAATAAATGACGTTTTGATGTTTGAAAGTCTCTAGGTTTTGACCAATCAGAGGTCCTCTCCCATTCCCTTTAAAACCTGGCACGTTTGGACCTTGGTGCATTGCTATGATGGAGGAGTTGCACCGTAATAGTTTTATTTTTAATCTTTTACGTGTTTGTGCGCTGCAGTGTGTCCCTTTGTGAGTAACTAGCATAGTGTGTGCACACTGTGCACAAGCCAAACATTTTACTAATTCTCTGTTAAAATAACAATGAAATGCTGCATTACTTTAGAGGTTTTTGTTGGTCAACGGCGTGATCACTTCCCGCTTCCTCAAGATAGCAACACGCCCAGAATGTACCTGAACACACCACCCTGTAAGACCAGCACACCCAGAATGTACCTGAACACACCACCCTGTAAGACCAGCACACCCAGAATGCACCTGAACACACCACCCTGTAAGACCAGCACGCCCAGAATGCACCTGAACACACCTCCCTGTAAGACCAGCACGCCCAGAATGCACCTGAACACACCTCCCTGTAAGACCAGCACGCCCAGAATGCACCTGAACACACCTCCCTGTAAGACCAGCACGCCCAGAATGCACCTGAACACATCCCTGTAAGACCAGCACGCCCAGAATGCACCTGAACACACCACCCTGTAAGACCAGCACACCCAGAATGCACCTGAACACACCACCCTGTAAGACCAGCACGCCCAGAATGCACCTGAACACACCTCCCTGTAAGACCAGCACGCCCAGAATGCACCTGAACACACCTCCCTGTAAGACCAGCACGCCCAGAATGCACCTGAACACACCTCCCTGTAAGACCAGCACGCCCAGAATGCACCTGAACACACCTCCCTGTAAGACCATTTCCACCAGATTTCCTCCAAGGTGGACAACAAAGTCTAATCTTAATCTTTTTAAATGTAATGAAGGAAAAAGTGCATTTCCCTCCCTTCTGCAGTAAATGTATTAAAGTACCTCCCTCCTGTGCAAAAAAGTCAGACCATCCAGTCTCTCCTTTTCTTCTAGTGTATCTCTACTAAAAAGAAAAAATAATGAATCTCCTTTCTTTTCTCCTCCTGCATGTGCAAATATGTATTTTCTCCCAGAATATTCTTCCTATCACCAGGAAAGGAGACCCTCTCACACTCTATGTCTCTGTCATTCAAACACACTCTGCGAGTGTGATATATGCACATGGGTATCATGGGAAATAAACTGTTAAAAGTGGCAGAAATAGACTGGATGTGGTGGGATAAATCTGCGCGAGACGGCTCTGAAGAAGGCGTCTCAGGGTCGGCCGGAACAGTTGGGTTTATTTATGTGATTACACCCAGAACCCATCTGTCCCCTGAACAGGCCTCTAGCAGATAGTGAGGAGATGTTTTTTACAGTGTGTTCAGGGGACAGGCAGCTAGCAGATAGTGAGGAGATGTTTTTTACAGTGGGTTCAGGGGACAGGCAGCTAGCAGATAGTGAGGAGATGTTTTTTACAGTGTGTTCAGGGGACAGGCAGCTAGCAGATAGTGAGGAGATGTTTTTTAAAGTGTGTTCAGGGGACAGGCAGCTAGCAGATAGTGAGGAGATGTTTTTTACAGTGTGTTCTGGGACAGGCAGCTAGCAGATAGTGAGATGTTTTTTACAGTGTATTCTGGGACAGGCAGCTAGCAGATAGTGAGATGTTTTTTACAGTGTATTCTGGGACAGGCAGCTAGCAGATAGTGAGATGTTTTTTACAGTGTATTCTGGGACAGGCAGCTAGCAGATAGTGAGATGTTTTTTACAGTGTGTTCTGGGGACAGGCAGCTAGCAGATAGTGAGAAGATATTTTTTACAGTGTGTTCTGGGACAGGCAGCTAGCACATAGTGAGGAACATCTCACTATATGCAATGCGACATCTTTCCAAAAGTCAACGACTGATTGTGTTAAATAATCCTCATTTCAATAATGACCAAAAATAAATGGGATTAGAGTTGTTTCCATGATGGAAAAGCCCAAGCGCCGATGCTGAAACGGTTTTAAAATACGCTGAAATCTTCCT
The DNA here is from genome assembly GCA_029931835.1 of Etheostoma nigrum. Lineage (NCBI taxonomy): Eukaryota > Metazoa > Chordata > Actinopteri > Perciformes > Percidae > Etheostoma > Etheostoma nigrum. Next base: position 26,988,497 of record CM057248.1, read on the forward strand.
CTGCAGCAGAGCAATAAAGAAAGCCCCTCACTGACAAAATGTACAAGGACAACATGACTTCACACAGAGTGAACACACAAGCAGCAGCAGACCGTTCATCACAGCTGTCATGTTCCCAGTAAACACGACCTTTGGGGGGGGGTTCAAAGTCTAGTTGCCAATATTATGAAAAAAAATCACTTTTTGGGGAATTTGAGGGTTATTTTGTGTCTCTGGTGCTCCCACACACATACACACTTGGAAAAAACCATCCATGGTGTTTTGAGTGAAATATGGTTTCTGAATGTCCTCTGATCTGGTTTTTGAATGTCCTCTGATCCGGTTTCTGAATGTCCTCTGATCTGGTTTCGGAATGTCCTCTGATCTGATTTCTGAGTGTCCTCTGTCTTCAGTCTCCGGGTGAGCTGTCCAACATCTGCACGGCTTTCTACGTCACTAGAGACGAGGTGGCTAACCGTAGCATGCTAGCTCGTTCTCAACACTGCTACAACAGCCACTAGTTGACCAGAATCTCCAAAAGAACTACTTCCTGTCCCTGTTGTGCCGGTATTCCACATGTGGCCCTGGTCTAGAAGAAGTCTCCCAGCTAATCTTCTGGAAACATATTTACAGGTAAGAAGAATGTATACATGTTTTGATCCCCTGAAGGACAAACCTACGTACCTCTTCTAAATATTGCGGGGAAGTGTCCTCTGCATCCGTCCCGAAATCTACACCTATGCTTCAAACGACGGTGTCTCTGTCCTTCAGGTGCTGCGCTAACCGGTGTGTATTGGTTGTTTGGCAAACAGCTGATTCAAACATCTGGAACTATCAATTTTTAGACAACAAGCCCCCCACTGTGTCAATGTAAGCTTTTAAGAGCAGCTTTAAAGACATTTCACCATATGGTTTCCACGCATGTCAGCAGAACGCCACAACGTCCTGTATGACGCGATGGAGCAGGTGGAATGGTCGATGGATCAATAAATCCTCTCTTCAATGTACCACCAATGATTCAGAAGGAACTTATAATGCTGACAGTGTTTGATTGGGTCCAGGTTTAGGTCCATAGCTTGTATTTGACAGCAGTCAAATTAAAGGTCATGTATTACTGATCTGTTTGTATGTGAACAGAAGGGTCAATACGTTAGAACAACATAGCTCTCGGATGGGAGAAAATATGTAAGGAACTAAGCTTTTTCCAGACTAGGGTTAGGGTTATTAGGGCAGGATGTCCTTATTACCCATTTGTTCATATATTTTCAGGTCATATTTTCACCAAGCTGCTTGGCACATGTGCCCCGTAGCCCTTTCTAGCCTTGTGTAGGTGTACAATTTTGTCTCAAGTGTCTTTGGACAGCTCTTTGGTCTTGGCCATGTTAGTAGTTGGATTCTTACTGATTGTATGGGGTGGACAGGTGTCTTTATGCAGCTAACGACCTCAAACAGGTGCATCTAATTTAGGATAATAAAGGGAGTGGAGGTGGACATTTTGAAGGCAGACTAACAGGTCTTTGAGGGTCAGAATTCTAGCTGATAGACAGGTGTTCAAATACGTATTTCCAGCTGTATCATACAAATAAATAGTTAAAAAATCATACATTGTGATTTCTTGGATGTTCTTTTTTAGATTATGTCTCTCACAGTGGACATGCACCTACGATGACAATTTCAGACCCCTCCATGATTTCTAAGGTGGGAGAACTTGCAAAATAGCAGCGTGTTCAAATACTTATTTTTCTCACTGTAGCTATGAAAAGTAAATGCACTGTTATGTGTTTGTATTTATTACTGTCAGCAGAGCATCGACTGCTGCTGTATAAGAGCGTGAAGATCCTCGCAACTCTCTCGTAAAGTCGACTTTGATGATGCCTGCCGTGTTAACTCATTCACGTCTCAACACTCAGGTCATAGTTAATGTTGTTGTATATCAACTCTACATCTTCTGCATTCATAGCATATCTGTCTTGTCTGACTTAACTTCAACAGTTGACAGTTTCAAAGACTCGTTACCCAGACATTCCCCCCAAAGAAATGTGCCCGTCGTAGCTTTAAATAAGCAACAAGTTGTGGTGTAATTTGCATTTTTTTCGCATAATGTGTTTGTTCGAAGCATCTCATGTGCTCTCGCCTGCGTTAACACACATTAATCTGATGATTGCTCCCGTTCAGCAGCAACCTGATGTTAGAAACGTCTTTGTGAAGGACATTCAAACTGAAGGCGAGAGCAGGCGCTAGCTGCTTCGGGAAGAGATGACGTTATGTTAGAGCTGGGCAATATATTGATATTATATCAATATCGTGATATGAGACTAGATATCATCTTAGATTTTGGATATCGTAATATCTTAACATGGCAAAAGTGGTGTCTTATCCATATCTTATCTTGTCTATATCCACTTTACCGATGATTATTTATCAAAACTCTCATGTCAATATTTTGTGAAAGCACCGATAGTCAACACTACAATATCGTTGCGGCATCGATATCGAGGTTTTTGGTCAAAAATATCTTGATATTTGATTTTCTCCATACGCCCTACGTTATGTGCTGTTGCCGTCATCATTGTTAAGATTTCTATTGAAGAATTAAAGAAAGCTTCAAAACACTGCTATCACACACACTGCCAATTAGGAATTAGTTTCTTTTGCATTCATGCAGAAACCTGTAGCTTTCCGCTCACAGGACGGCTTCTCAATCCTCCCACTCTGCCGCCTCGTATTGATGTTTTTAACGTATTCGGGTGCAGTGTTTGCAGATGGGGCTGGATTTAAAATTGCACCTGTTTAGCTATGGTCTTTAGCCTGTTTTGTGTCTCAGGTGTTGAGATCTGTGCAGTGCAGGTCACAGACGACAGAATAATTTACAGTGAACACACACTGATCCGGATATCTCTTGTGTGCTTGGCCAGATCAAACAAGGATGACATTTCATTGAGAAAAAACAATAAATTCCCCTAAACATTGACATTTAACGGCGTTACACAGCGGGGGGCGCGGAAGTGTGAAATAATTGCCTGCAAATATTTCACATTAAAACTATTATTCACACACACACACACACACACACACACACAAATGCACAGGTTTTTGTAATAGGCAGCGATGCCATTATCGAGACTAAAATTAAAGGAATGGATGTTGATGATAATCACAGACTGGAATATGTCAACTTTTACTCAATACTATTTCAAAAACACTTCCATTTGTTTTACAAATGCTATAAAATTTAATAAGACGCCCCAAAATTAATGAAAGTAGAGATTTGTACTTGGCAAAGAGTGTTGTGTGGAATCAATCATGTTATTTTGGGGAATTAAAAAGAACATTGATATAGGACAACATGAGGACAACATGAGGACACCATGAGAGCAACATGAGGGCGACATGAGGACAACATGAGGACAACATGAGGACAACATGAGGACACCATGAGAGCAACATGAGGGCAACATGGGGACAACATGAGGGCAACATGGGGACAACATGAGGGCAACATGGGGACAACATGAAGACAACATGAGGGCAACATGGGGACAACATGAGGGCAACATGAGGGCAACATGAGGGCAACATGAAGACAACATGAGGGCAACATGGGGACAACATGGGGACAACATGAGGACAACATGAAGACAACATGAAGACAACATGAGGGCAACATGGGGACAACATGAGGGCAACATGAGGGCAACATGAAGACAACATGAGGGCAACATGAGGGCAACATGAAGACAACATGAGGGCAACATGGGGACAAGATGAGGGCAACATGAAGACAACATGAGGGCAACATGGGGACAAGATGAGGGCAACATGAGGACAACATGAAGACAACATGAGGGCAACATGAGACAACATGAGGGCAACATGAGGGCAACATGGGGACAACATGAGGGCAACATGAGGGCAACATGAGGACAACATGAGGACAACATGAAGACAACATGAGGGCAACATGAGGGCAACATGAAGACAACATGAGGGCAACATGGGGACAACATGAGGGCAACATGAGGACAACATGGGGACAACATGAGGGCAACATGAGGGCAACATGAAGACAACATGAGGGCAACATGGGGACAACATGAGGGCAACATGGGGACAACATGAGGGCAACATGAGGGTTAACAATTGTATGCTTTAATGTAGGGCAGGACCAGAGAACATTTCTTTTCAGGTCCATTAACTGCTCAGATCCCTGAGCTGTTGGCTCGGATCAGACATGTCTGGCTGAACATCACTTCTTAATGCGCGAGTCTTGCCGTCCGCTGGGAGTTTCCGCAATGACGTAGAGCACAAAGATCCAGACAGAGACGCACTGCCGAGGCTCCACATGATGACCAGACTCACAGTGCAGTGTGAGACGCAGGCCAGGCCAACGAGGACGGACGAGGGAACTGCATTATGATGACGGGGGGAACCGGTCCAACTTGGAAAAAAAAGACAGGGGGGAAAGAAGTAAAAGACCGAATACTTAACTTTACTCAAATTAATGAATAAAAGTGAATCTATTTTCAATGCATAAGGAAATATCCCTAACCCTTTACATATTGAATTGGAAAATAATCAAATCGGGACCTGGTGAACTAGTCTGGCTATCACCAGACCAAGCTCAATCTTTTAAGATCTGAGACTGAGCGTTGGTCTGGGGGTCTGCTCTGTATTTCTACTGCACAAGAGGCGGGACCAACAGCCATAGTTCAAATGACTCTGTACACAATTGGATAGTCCTTCAACCAATCAGACCAACGATCCGGGTGTATATCCACTACGGTCCACTTCCGGGATTTCTCTGATGCCGCCGGAAATTCCACAGGATGTCACTCATTTCGGCCAATAACTCCGGCTGATTTCTGAGGACTAGGGTTACCTGGTCTTCAGATCTCTGCAGGGTAAATCCAGACAGCTAGCTAGACTATCTGTCCAATCTGAGGACTATGGTTACCTGGTCCTCAGATCTCTGCAGGGTAAATCCAGACAGCTAGCTAGACTATCTGTCCAATCTGAGGACTCTGGTTACCTGGTCCTCAGATCTCTGCAGGGTAAATCCAGACAGCTAGCTAGACTATCTGTCCAATCGGAGTTCCTGTTGACGACTAAAACTACTTCTGAACGTACACGTTCCACCAAAACAAGCTCCTTCCAGAGGCTATTTTGCAGAGACACCGCGGCTCTGTCCGGCGCTTTGCCCCGCCCATGACGATTGTGATTAGTCTAAAGAAATGCCGATACACCAGAGGACGGGGACGGACATCCAGAAATGCTGTGTGGACTCGCCAGACCTTCCTCCGCAGCTCTGTGGAGTGTGTGACTCTAAAGTGTGAGAGATACGGAGTTCAGACCCCGGCAGTGTTATTTCTATGTATAGTACTTAATGTATAGTACAGTACAATGTATAATACTATATATTATCCTGAACTCACACCCCACCTATCAGGGAGTCGACAGCGTATGACGTAGTGGGAACTCCTCTGTGACCCTGCAGTGTCCCTGCGGGCCCAGGGTTGTTTTGGCATGGCCACTGAGCCAATTCATCACCATCAGCGCCACGGTCGCCTCCGAGGGAGAAGATGGATTTAGTTGTTAAGTGTGGATGTTTCCCCGGGCTGAAGACAGGAACACTATGTTGAAGTTGGAGGGTGAATGCAGGGAGCGTGGTTTACCATCGTCAGAGTAAAGCTGTAAAACACAGGACCTCAACAGACAATCTGAAGGGAAAAGCTGAGCTTTCTCAGGGTAAAACCTTGATAATAGAAACATCTACTGCAGGCAACGGCTGATAACTGCTCTCTGAAACACTCAACATGGAGGTGATGCTTCAGATAAATGTATCGCCCATGATGGCAAAAAAACAAAAAGGAAGAAGTGGGGACGACTTAAAGGGTAACTTCGTTTTTCATTTTTCAACCTGGTCCATATATTTCCCCTTGCTTGTGTCTAAGTGACTGATGGGAACAACAATCTTTGGATTTCAATGTCTAACATTATGGAAAGGATCCCTACAGAGATAGAGCTTCTTATATAAGAGTAAGATCCTTTTTAACATGAAACAGCCCCGAAATCTCCGTCACCAAACCCACCAGACTCCATGTAAATATTCAATCATTTTATCATCGTAAAACACACTTCGTTCAAAGTCGACAGAAACAAGATCAAACAAAATTAATGAGTTTTCCCATATGTACGTGGACATTCAGATGTCTGATTTGTATATTAACTTTGATGAGAAAAAAAAAAAGTAATGGAATTAGTACTGGAAATGCAAACCAGCGGACGTGTGGAAACACCGCAGGACACATTACATGATGGTTATCTGTGATGTAAAGTACATGTGAAAAATGAGCTAAAACGTGCAGAAGCGCTGATTTGGTCCTCCAACCTTGACTGTGTGACGTGATGCACCGCATGGCTGCGCTTATGGAGATGCATCATCATTTTTTAATACACGGGCTCTGCATGCAGACTCAAACAAAGACTCTGACCTTCTGCTTAATGCCATTCATCCTCTGATTCCTCCGCATGCTGCTGCATCGCTTTCACAATTCACACAGTTTGGGATTTACACCAGCTGAGGGGCGTTCTTCACTCGAGCTGAGGATGCAGAATAGGACCTCAGGAATCGGAGGAGTCATGCCTCTCTTTTAGCAATATGAGCCCCCAAGGACCATGGGCACCCAAGGACCATGGGCTCATTGCATAAAGGTGCAGGTCAGACAATGTTGCATGCTCATGCATGGGGTGCAACCACGGCATTTGACTTGTTAAACCTGTAGCAATGAACCTAGAACCAAAAATACATGAAACCAAAACTTGGTCCTTACATGAGAGAAAACTCCTGGTTGACATAGAATAATGTTCCTTATTGAAAACCAGTTGTTAACATTGAAAAAGTGACAAAAATGACAGAAAATGCGATAACTTTTTTCATGGTTGACGGGAAGACAACACAAGGGTTAAGAGTTTTTTTTAGAAAACAGGGTCAAACTCTGAGCTCAGTCAGGCATGAAGTTTGATGAAGTGGATTGGGGGGGAAGCTAATCAATTCCTCCTGACAGCCCAGAACATACAGATCCTCAGTGATGGATCTGTCGGCCGCGGCCCAGTCTGGGGAGCCGTGTTCGGGTTCGAGGTGAGGCGACAGGACGTCGATAACACAACCTGGCCCTGAGCTCTGGTACTGGAACTTTAAATCAGTCTTACGCCCCTCTGTGACCACGCCGCAATATATCTGAAGCTCTGACACTGTAGAAAAAACCTGATAGAGTAGATAAAATAAAAATAAAAAATAGAGTTTTACAGGTATTTTTGGAATTTATGGTCAATAAACCTCATTTATAGGAAATTATACCTAATGTTTGAGTTAGAAAAGCAGAAATTAGGAATTATTTAGACTAAAATTAAAGGAATGGATGTTGATGATAATCACAGACTGGAATATGTCAACTTTTACTCAATACTATTTCAAAAACACTTCCATTTGTTTTACAATGCTATAAAATTGAATAAGACGCCCCAAAATTAATGAAAGTAGAGATTTGTACTTGGCAAAGAGCGTTGGGTGGAATCAATCATGTTATTTTGGGGAATTAAAAAGAACATTGATATAGGACAACATGAGGACAACATGAGGACAACATGAGGACAACATGGGGGCAACATGAGGGCAACATGAGGGCAACATGAGGACGACATGAGGGCAACGTGAGGACAACATGAGGACAACATGAGGACAACATGAGGGCGACATGAGGGCGACATGAGGACAACATGAGGACAACATGAGGACAACATGGGGACAACATGGGGACAACATGAGGACAACATGGGGACAACATGAGGACAACATGAGGACAACATGAGGACAACATGGGGACAACATGAGGGCAACATGAGGGGTAAGGAAACACTGTGAAGACAACATGGAGGGAATGTGTAATGAGTCCACACAGATTGAGACAAATGAACAAGTGTTTTTTGAAGTACTATCATCAAGTACATGTCATCGTGAAGGTTTGTGTGAAAAGAAGTCTATATTTGGGCACTGCCTCACTAGGTCAGTCTCACAGTCTTATTCCACTTCCTCCATATAAAAACAACTATGGTCAGAAATCCTTTTTCCATACATACACCAAGATTTGGAAAGACATCCCACATCACATCAGACCACTACCATCCATCACATATTTAAAAAAGGCCAAACAGCTCCTTCCTAACAGCTACACCTGCACACATTGTCTAGCCCAGCTGATGTCTTGCATAAATGTCTCTGTCCTTAACTGTATTGTTGTTTTAGTTGTTCAAATTTGTCTAGTCCATATCGATGTCCTGTACAAATGTCTGTCCCGACGTGCTGTAACCAGGTTCTGTGTTTTATGTTTCTGCAGAACAGGAACAATACAGTGCTACAGTTTTAAATTAAGGTACAGGCCACTGGAGTTACAGTATGTGTAGGTAACTTGTGAATGCGAAAATGCAGAAGAAACTGCTAAAAATGACTAGTTTATTCTGACTTGTCTCACAGAAGACCAGATACCAGGATGGTATGGGTATGAAATGTGTAAACAACAAAGCCATGTGGCACACAGTTTAAAAGGTAAGAGAGGAATCCCACAGGCACAAATACTATCTTTTGGCAAGATGAGCACCCAAGGATCAAGGACCATGGGCACCCAAGGACCATGGGCACCCAAGGACCATGGGCACCCAAGGACCATGGGCACCCAAGGACCATGGGCACCCAAGGACCATGGGCCCCCAAAGACCATGGGCACCCAAGGACCAAGGACCATGGACCATGGGCACCCAAAGACCAAGGACCATGGGCACCCAAGGACCAAGGACCATGGGCACCCAAGGACCATGGGCATCCAAAGACCATGGGCATCCAAAGACCATGGGCACCCAAGGACCATGGGCACCCAAGGACCATGGGCACCCAAGGACCATGGGCACCCAAGGACCATGGGCTCTTTGCATAAAGGTGCAGGTCCGACAATGTTGCATGCTCACGCATGGGGTGCAACCACGGCATTTGACTTGTTAAACCTGTAAAAATGAACGCGAGAGGACATTATCTCATGTTGCAAATCACAGATGGCACATTGCAAATTTGGTGAAAGGGGTCCTAGAACCGAAAACACATGAAACCAAAACTTTGTCCTTACATGAGACTAATGTTCCTTATTGAAAACTAGTCAGGCCCATTTATATTGTAATATAATGTTACTTTTTAACTTTCCTGTATAATAAATATGAATGAATGAATGGATTTCTTCTATTAAAACATGCACTGGAAATGCCTCGAGTACACTGTATGACGCTGACAGAAACGCGGGTCTAAATATACTTTCTATAGTTCCCAGGGAACCTATATGAGGCGTGTAGGCCGAGTCCGAGAGGCTGAGTCATGCAGGAAGGTTTGTGCTCGGTCACAGGTCACCCTGAGCGCCGTCTCGCAGGAGAAATATGTGCTGACGCTCGTCATTACAGACGCTGCTGGACACCTGCGTGGGTTTCAGACGCCGCTGGAAGTTTGAAGTTCCTCGGGAGACTCTCTGAAAACCGTCGTCTGGTCTGAGCAGGACAGAAATAGCAGCTGCAAGGAATTATGGGCCGTTTGTTTCAGCCTGCACAGGAGGCAGAACGTGTTAAGCGTTGAGGACAGATCGAGGATCAGGGATCTGAAATAACTCTCCCAATCTGAACACTGGGTTTTATCTGTTCATCTCCAGGGGAATGAGAAACTTTAAGTTTCATATCTTCACCCTTGTGTTGTCTTCCCGTCAACCATGAAACACTATTATCGCTTTTTTAATGTTGTGGGTGCTTTTTCCAAAGTTATTTGATATTTCTAAGGCTGACGTTTTCAGCGCTTATTTCGAACGCCCATTTTTTGTGATGAAAAAACTGAAAAGGGGTCAAATTTGACCCGAGGACAACATGAGGGTTAAGTTTGTATTTTTATACATTTGATTTATCAGAACTTTAATATATTTTGATGTTCTGTTGTGACAATAAAACAAATTAAGATCAGATATAATGCAGCTTTAAGGAGTCCCCCCCTGCTGGAGATCAGATATAATGCAGCTTTAAGGAGTCTCCCCCTGCAGGAGATCAGATATAATGCAGCTTTAAGGAGTCTCCCCCTGCAGGAGATCAGATATAATGCAGCTTTAAGGAGTCTCCCCCTGCAGGAGATCAGATATAATGCAGCTTTAAGGAGTCTCCCCCTGCTGGAGATCAGATATAATGCAGCTTTAAGGAGTCCCCCCCTGCTGGAGATCAGATATAATGCAGCTTTAAGACTCTTCTGCCGAACCGGATGCGTTGTCCATTAATATTAACAGTCTATGGTCGCGAGGAGAGATTACCAGCCCTAAAAACTACATCTACAAAGGGGACTAGGAAAAGTTTTGTGTGCTTGAAAATGTAAAACAAAGAACTCTTTTTCTTTTTCCCGGTTTGAAAAACAAAAGCCTGACTCCTCAGTATTCAGATGATGATACGTGACCTCTCTGCTGTCGTCCAACGCTCATCAAAATGCAGCCCGGAGACATTTTGAAACCAAAAGTGCTTCGTCTGACACCAGATCAGCACTTCAGAGCCCCGGACACACACACGCTTTCTGTGCCGCTCTGCTCACAGTGATGTTAATTAAACAAGGACGTTGTCCACCGACTAATTACTCCGCTCGGCTCAGTGCGGAGAGGACCTGGAAGAGAGGCTTGAACCTCTGCCACCGGCCTCTGGAGCTCACAGAGAGACCGCTTCCTCTCCGGGAAGGTCAATGTGACACGGAAAGTTTCTTCTGCTTCATGTTCCACCATTACACACAGATAGAGAGAGAGAGATAGAGATAGAGAGAGAGAGATAGATAGATAAATAGAGAGATAGAGAGAGATAGATAGATAGATACTGCAGATAGATAGATAGAAATGTATGGTATATGTGTGTATATGTGTATATGTGTGTGATGTGTGTATGTATTTGTGTGTATATGTGTGTGTATATATATGTGTGATGTATGTATGATGTATGTGTGTATATGTGTGATATATGTGTGTATATGTGTGTGATATGTGTGTATATGTGTGATATATGTGTGTATATGTGTGCATATATGTGTGATGTGTGTGATATATGTGCATATGTGTGTATATGTGTGTGATATATGTGTGTATATGTGTGCATATGTGTGTATATGTGTTTGTTGTGTTATGGTTGTCTTGCTACTGGATGCCTAAAATTTCCTTCGGGATGAATAAATATCCATCCATTCATCCATCCATCCATCCATCCATCCATCCATCCATCTATGTACATTTACTTCAGTAGGTACTTCGGTCCAAATGTTGAGGTACTTGTACTTTACTTTTCATGCCACTTTCTACTTCTCTGTTACATCTCAGAGAGAAATACTGCAGTAAAATCTGTAATCTTGGGTACCAATGGTTTTAAATTCTTCCCCATTACTCACACATTACTGTTAAAAAAACGTCCGATTGGGTAGTTTTTTATTGTTGTTTTTTCACTTCACTTTATCTTTACAGAACAAATATCTGAGAGCTGCAAAGATTAAGCGATCAGTTGTCAAGTATTAAAATAATCTGCAAATATTTTCATCATCTATTCATCGGTTGGAGTTATTTTTCTTTTCTAAGATTATTTTTTGGCATTTTAGGCCTTTTATTTCATTTTAGGTACCTAGGTGTCCGGATTGAGATTTTTTTTAATGAAAAAAACAGTGAAAGTTTCCTGATGTCAGCTCGTTAAATGTTAATATGCTCTAGTTTCTTCTGTCCTCTGGGACAGGAAACTGAATGTCTCTGAGTTGTGGACAAAACGAGACATTTGAGGACGTCGTTTCGGGTTTTTTGCAAAACAAAGATCCACATTTTTCACCATTTTAGAAACCAAAACAACTAATTCATTCATTCATTCAGGAAACTAATGGATCAATGATGAGAATAACTGCTCTAAAATGTCAAATGCAGCTCCTTTAAATGTGAAACCCACCGGGATAATGCGTCTCCGTGAGCATGCGGACACACAAAGACATTTTATTTCCCAGAAGCCCCTCTCTGAAATCAAACTGATCCTCTGAAATTCCTCCAGCTGAGAACCTGCTGCTGCATATTTTGGTTAGTGAGCGTTTTTTTTTTTTTTTTTTAAATGGGGTTGCCTAGCAACTGAGATTGTTTTTTTTTTGTTCATGGCTGCTATCTCTCATCACACACACACACACACACACACACACACACACACACACACAGACTGTGGTGTCTCATGGGAAGCAGAGGGGATGCAGCTCTGTGTTTTATGTACAAAGACCTCCCGGTTCCTCTGTTTCTGCAGCGACACAGTTCAAACATCCTCCGACAGCTCGCAGTCGCCCTGCAACGTCAACAGTAAACCGCCGCGGCCAGACCGTCCTCCACAGAGCCGCGGAGGAGGGTCTGGCTAGTCCTCACAGCATTCTGGGTTGGTAGAAAACATGTACGTTCAGAAGTAGTTTTAGTCGTCAACAGAAACCTCAGATTGGACAGATAGTCTAGCTAGCTGTCTGGATTTACCCTGCAGAGATCTGAGGACCAGGTAACCATAGTCCTCAGATTGGACAGATAGTCTAGCTAGCTGTCTGGATTTACCCTGCAGAGATCTGAGGACCAGGTAACCATAGTCCTCAGATTGGACAGATAGTCTAGCTAGCTGTCTGGATTTACCCTGCAGAGATCTGAGGACCAGGTAACCCATAGTCCTCAGAAATCAGCCGCAGGTTAGAGCGCCGACACAGAGACAGAGGACGGACATCCGAAAAGGTGATGAAAGGTGGCTAAAAGGCAATGAAAAAACAAAAAAAAACAAAAAAGCGACAAAAAGGCAACGACAAAACGACAAAAAGACAACAAAAAGGAGACAAAAAAACGACAAAAAGGTGACAAAAAGGCGATGAAAACACAAAAAGGCGACAAAAATCAACACAAAAGCATGAATATATTGTTGAATCTGTTAAATTAAATTGGTAGAAATGTACATTACGGTAACTTGATAACACATTATATGAAAGGCACTAAGGAGATGATCCACTCTAGTTTACCCCGGCCTTAATTTGAGGCCGGCCTTTATTCGTCCGTGTTGACCACGCCCCCCCGGCCACTATCAGAGGCCCGGCTTTTAATTGACTACCGGTCTTTATTTGAGGAATTACGGTACATATTATAATTTATATACAAGGCGGGTCTCTCTCTGCCCCCCCTCTCCTCTGCCTGCTTCGTGGCCGGTGTGTTGCGCCCGCAACCTCTTGTGGAGCTTTATGACTTTAAAACCACAGTTTCCAGTTAGTCTTATAATGGATAAGTGGGTTGAGTTATTTAAACCAACAATCTGCCAGTCTCCTGCTAGAGCTCCAGCTCACAGCGGGGTCTGTAAAGGTGGACCATAGACTGTATGATCTCACACAGCCATCCAGGTGGAGGGGGATGTGGAAGATGAGAAAGCAGAGGTTAAGTCTCAACAACCTGAACATCTTTGCCAAGCGCAAACTAGAACAGAAGGCATCAATAAAGCGTTGGGGAGGGTCAGCCGTCTGGTCCCAATCATTTTGGAGGGATATAGAAAATTGTATTGCTGGCAGAGGGTCAAGGTCCCAAAATCTCCTCCGGTAGCCCCTTAACCCTTGTGTTGTCTTCCCATCAAAATCAACACTTTTGTTTGCTGTCGATGTTTTCTAGACAACATGAGGACAACATGAGGACAACATGAGGGCAACATGAGGACAACATGAGGACAACATGAGGGCAACATGAGGACAACATGAGGGCAACATGGGGGCAACATGGGGGCAACATGAGGACAACATGAGGACAACATGGGGGCAACATGGGGGCAACATGGGGGCAACATGGGGACAACATGGGGACAACATGAGGGCAACATGAAGGCAACATGAGGGCAACATGGGGACAAAATGAGGGCAACATGAGGGCAACATGAAGGCAACATGAGGGCAACATGAGGACAACATGAGGGCAACATGAGGGCAACATGAGGACAACATGAGGGCAACATGAGGACAACATGAGGGCAACATGAGGGCAACATGAGGACAACATGAGGACAACATGAGGACAACATGAGGACAACATGAAGACAACATGAAGACAACATGAGGACAACATGAAGGCAACATGAAGACAACATGAGGACAACATGAGGACAACATGAGGGCAACATGAGGGCAACATGAGGACAACATGAGGACAACATGAAGACAACATGAAGATAACATGACGACAACATGAAGACAACATGAGGACAACATGAGGGCAACATGAGGGCAACATGAGGACAACATGAGGACAACATGAAGGCAACATGAAGATAACATGACGACAACATGAAGACAACATGAGGACAACATGAGGACAACATGAGGACAACATGAAGATAACATGACGACAACATGAAGACAACATGAGGACAACATGAGGACAACATGAGGACAACATGAGGGCAACATGAGGGCAGAAAATCTGGGCAGCGAAATGAAAAGAACAGAAGCCGAGACATCTGACAGCGAGCGGCGATGAAAAAGCCGAGAGACGCTGAGAGAGAAGACTCTGGACTTCATTTCTAACTCATGCTGACCTAACAAGCGATTCCAATGTCGCAGACTGCTCTCATATATATATATATATATATATATATATATACTGTATATATATATATATATAAGTGGAAAAGCCTACATGAGGCATGCAATAATTGCCCATATGTATTTTACTTTTTACGATTAAATAAAACATCTGGCCCCTGATGTGGTTCTCATTTTCCAGTGTGGCACTTTTTGAAATGCAGTTTAACAACCGTGCTTTAAAAAGGTCCCAGGGCATGAAAATGTCCCTTTATGAGGTTTTTAACATTAATATGAGTCCCCCCAGCCTGCCTATGGCCCCCCAGGGGCTAGAAATGGAGATAGGTGTAAACCGAGCCCTGGGTATCCTGCTCTGCCTTTGAGAAAATGAAAGCTCAGATGGGCCGATTTGGAATCTTCCCCTTATGATGTCATAAAGGTAAAGTGGCAGTTGGTCAAGGCCACACACAAAAAATCTCTTGGCAGCGGGTGGTTTTAAACAATGCTGCGACTGTCCAAAAACATGAACACCTGTTTCTTGGTGAAAGTCTTGTGTTTTCTCCTTAACTTCTCCAGGACAGGAACACCTGTTTCCTGGTGAAAGTCTTGTGTTTTCTCCTTAACTTCTCCAGGACATGAACACCTGTTTCCTGGTGAAAGTCTTGTGTTTTCTCCTTAACTTCTCCAGGACATGAACACCTGTTTCCTGGTGAAAGTCTTGTGTTTTCTCCTTAACTTCTCCAGGACATGAACACCTGTTTCCTGGTGAAAGTCTGGTATTTTCTCCTTAACTTCTCCAGGACATGAACACCTGTTTCCTGGTGAAAGTCTTGTGTTTTCTCCTTAACTTCTCCAGGACATGAACACCTGTTTCCTGGTGAAAGTCTTGTGTTTTCTCCTTAACTTCTCCAGGACATGAACACCTGTTTCCTGGTGAAAGTCTTGTGTTTTCTCCTTAACTTCTCCAGGACATGAACACCTGTTTCCTGGTGAAAGTCTTGTGTTTTCTCCTTAACTTCTCCAGGACATGAACACCTGTTTCCTGGTGAAAGTCTTGTGTTTTCTCCTTAACTTCTCCAGGACATGAACACCTGTTTCCTGGTGAAAGTCTTGTGTTTTCTCCTTAACTTCTCCAGGACATGAACACCTGTTTCCTGGTGAAAGTGTTGTGTTTTCTCCTTAACTTCTCCAGGACATGAACACCTGTTTCCTGGGTGAAAGTCTTGTGTTTTCTCCTTAACTTCTCCAGGACATGAACACCTGTTTCCTGGTGAAAGTCTTGTGTTTTCTCCTTAACTTCTCCAGGACATGAACACCTGTTTCCTGGTGAAAGTCTTGTGTTTTCTCCTTAACTTCTCCAGGACATGAACACCTGTTTCCTGGAGAAAGTCTTGTGTTTTCTCCTTAACTTCTCCAGGACATGAACACCTGTTTCCTGGGTGAAAGTCTTGTGTTTTCTCCTTAACTTCTCCAGGACATGAACACCTGTTTCCTGGTGAAAGTCTTGTGTTTTCTCCTTAACTTCTCCAGGCCATGAACACCTGTTTCCTGGTGAAAGTCTTGTGTTTTCTCCTTAACTTCTCCAGGACATGAACACCTGTTTCCTGGGTGAAAGTCTTGTGTTTTCTCCTTAACTTCTCCAGGACATGAACACCTGTTTCCTGGGTGAAAGTCTTGTGTTTTCTCCTTAACTTCTCCAGGACATGAACACCTGTTTCCTGGTGAAAGTCTTGTGTTTTCTCCTTAACTTCTCCAGGACATGAACTTCGCTCCCGTACTTTTCACGCTCTTATACAGCGATAGTAAATTTGCTGCTGACACTAATAAATATGTAGAATACATACAAATTACTGCTTTACTTTTTTGTAGCTATACATATGAAGGATTCATTGAGAACAGCGTATACAGAGCAATAAAAAACTACTTTTCTACTATCAGCGAAGCTCAAAACACAATGAAACCTCTTGGATCTGATTCCAGCTGTCCTTGTCTAATAAAAAGGCAGAAAAAAGTCAATCTAATTAATCAGAGGCAGCAAAAAGTCCCTGTCCTCTCAAACAAGACCTGCCGCTGCCCGTTTGGAATTGGGAAACCCAATCTGTCAAGTCAGCAGTCCTCCCAATCCCCCTGCCGTCCCCCTGCCGTCCCCCTGCTGTCCCCCTGCCGTCCCCCCGGCCCCCTGCTGTGTCCTCTCCTGCCCTTCAAACACCACACGTGGGCCGGCATCGTTGCCAGAGATTTGGCTTCAATATGTGTTAAATATTACAGGATCTACCCTCCTCCTCCTCCTCAGCCGCTGTTCATTCAGTTAAAATCCCATTTCCATGCGAACATGACACCTCCTGTGTCTCTACCCGGCCCTGCGGCTCACCTTCCCCTCCTCGCTCTGAGGTGAAATCAAGGGGGGGTAAAACTAAAACAAGCTTCTTAACCTCTAACGAGAAGTCTGAGAGGAAAAAGATCTTGTAGACATTAGGTGATATAGCAGGAATTTCTTAATTAAGTCAATTTTGAAGATTTTTTTGTGTGTTTTTTTAACCTGGACCTTATTTCTCCATGAATTGGTCTCTAAGTGACTAATGTGAACAAAAATCTTTGAAATGGATCCAGCATTGAGCGAGTAACCCGCAGCCATCAACCGGGCTGCAATGTAACCCTATAGAACAAATGTTCAGCGCCGGTTAGCATCGACTAAAAGTTCTGCTGTTGCCGCTGACAGACTCAGATTATTATTCAAAGTGTCTGGAGCCAGCACATCTCCACCAGACTCCATGTAAATAATCACTACTTTTAGCGTGTATAGAGCAGCATATCTCCACCAGACTCCATGTAAATAATCACTACTTTTAGCGTGTATAGAGCAGCATATCTCCACCAGACTCCATGTAAATAATCACTACTTTTAGCGTGTATAGAGCAGCATATCTCCACCAGACTCCATGTAAATAATCACTACTTTTAGCGTGTATAGAGCAGCATATCTCTACCAGACTCGATGTAAATAATCACTACTTTTAGCATGTATAGAGCAGCATATCTCCACCAGACTCCATGTAAATAATCACTACATTTAGTGTGTATAGAGCAGCATATCTCCACCAGACTCCATGTAAATAATCACTACTTTTAGCGTGTATAGAGCAGCATATCTCCACCAGACTCCATGTAAATAATCACTACTTTTAGCGTGTATAGAGCAGCATATCTCCACCAGACTCCATGTAAATAATCACTACTTTTAGCGTGTATAGAGCAGCATATCTCCACCAGACTCCATGTAAATAATCACTACTTTTAGCGTGTATAGAGCAGCATATTTCCACCAGACTCCATGTTAATAATCACTACTTTTAGCGTGTATAGAGCCAGCATATCTCCACCATACTCCATGTAAATAATCACTACTTTTAGCGTGTATAGAGCAGCATATCTCCACCAGACTCCATGTAAATAATCACTACTTTTAGCGTGTATAGAGCAGCATATCTCCACCAGACTCCATGTAAATAATCACTACTTTAGCGTGTATAGAGCAGCATATCTCCACATGTAAATAGATGAATTAAGAGTTTATTTAAACCAGACCAGAGTGGTGATTGTTGGAACAGTGGAAAGACAAACCAAGACGGCTTCTGGTAGTTTTATTTAGTTTCTGTCTTTGGATGAATTGTGTTTTATGATAATAAAAATGACATGCTAATTTAATTTTGTTAATTTACAGGCAGTCTGGTGGGTTTGGTGATGGTGATGTCGGGGCTGTTTCGTGTTAAACTAAAAGGATCTTACTCTTTAACAAAAAAGCCCATCTCTATAGGGATCCCTTCCATAAAGTTGTCAGAATACTAATCTGAGCCTGTGGGTGGCAAAAAAAGTTTGTGGGTATTAAGGTTACATTGCAGCTTGTTTTGCCGCTGCCGAATGCAGCGATCTTGCAGTCTTGTTCCCATCAGCCACAAAAACACGGCAAAATAGGCTCCAGGTTGAAAAAAAAAAGAAGTTACCCTCTTGAGATCCTTTAGTAGAACTATTCAGCGACAAACCGACAGGTATATCAACAATATTGACTGATGACAAACTATGGCATGTACGCTTAAGAACTGCAACTCTGAAGATAATTAATCTCTGCTGCAAACTCCGAGGATTCGCATTACGAATGCTTATTAGCAGCATTAGTCCGCTGTCTAAGCAAAGGTCACATCAGCAGTTTCAGCTCCCTCGGAGCCTTAATACGTTCTTAATGAAATGATCATTTTAAAAATGACTGCCAAGACATTTCACATTACAGAAAGTGCATTAAGAGAATATCTTCTGCTATGTATCCCCCTCTCATTCCCCCTCTCATTCCCCCTGCTCTGGTGGTTCCCCCTCTCATTCCTCCTGCTCTGGTGGTTCCCCCTCTCATTCCTCCTGCTCTGGTGGTTCCCCCTCTCATTCCCCCTGCTCTGGTGGTTCCCCCTCTCATTCCCCCTGCTCTGGTGGTTCCCCCTCTCATTCCCCCTGCTCTGGCGTCTCCCACTCTCATTCCCCCTGCTCTGGTGTTTCCCCCTCTCATTCCCCCTGCTCTGGCGTTCCTCCTCTCATTCCCCCTGCTCTGGTGTTTCCCCCTCTTATTCCCCCTGCTCTGGTGGTTCCCCCTCTCATTCCCCCCTGCTCAGGCGTCTCCCCCTCTCATTCCCCCTGCTCTGGTGTCTCCCCCTCTCATTCCCCCTGCTCTGGTGTTTCCCCCTCTCATTCCCCCTGCTCTGGCGTTTCCTCCTCTCATTCCTCCTGCTCTGTCATTTCCATGTCCCTGTTCTACATCCTGTCCCTGTTCTACTTCCTGTCCCTGTTGTGTCCCTGGTCTAGAAGAAGTCTCCCAGCTGATCCGGCCTTGGACTGACCAAAGCTGGAGAAAGAGTTATCAGCTGATGGATCTTACCGAGCTACTGAGCATGTGCAGCTCCCAACAAAGATAGGATAGAAGGGAGATGTCTCACTCTGGAGATAAAACTAGTGAGATGTCTCACTCTGGAGATAAAACTAGTGAGATGTCTCACTCTGGAGATAAAACTAGTGAGATGTCTCACTCTGGAGATAAAACTAGAGAGATGTCTCACTCTGGAGATAAAACTAGTGAGATGTCTCACTCTGGAGATAAAACAGAGACCTAAACACACAAGGTGAAAACATGATCTGCAGCAATGTGCAGTACAACAAAAATATGGTGTTTTTAGAAAATGAAACCATGGAAACCTATTCTGGTACAACCTCAAAATACAATTATGAACCTGAAAATGAGCAGAATTTGGGCTCTTTGATGGCATTTTCCCCCCTTGCATTACTTCGTTTTGTACTTTTACTTGAGAAAAAAACTTGAGTTGATACTCAACTTCTGCAGAAGTGTTTTTAAACCCTAGTATCTACACTTCTACCTGGGTATTGAATGTGAATATATATGTGAATGCTTTTGAGTGTCACCAGCCTTCAGAGAAACGAGGAAGTCGAGCAACGTTCGCTTTGTATCTGAATGTCTGTTGACTCTCTCCAACAGCGTCATGGAAAAACAACAAAACCCTTCTGCAAACACAGAGAGAGCTCCCTCTTTTCATCTTCTCGCTGCCAAAACTTCCAAAAGAGAAGCAAACTCTGTGGCGCTGCCAATCACCCGAGGCTTCAGGGAGCAGGAAGCATCACCGGGAGGGAGTCGTGTCTCAGGGACGAGCCTCGGAGGGACTGGAGACGACGCTCCATTACGGCTCTGAGAGAGCAGAGGGGGAACAGAGAGGTGGACGGGCATGGAACAGGCCAGAACAAATGGTTCCTGGTGCCAAATGAAGCATGAATAAATGATGAGAGCGTAGTTCACACTGGAGCTAAGTGCTCTGTAAGCTGCAGGGAGGGCGAGAGGGAGCGGAGGGCTGCGATCTGACGCCACAGTCTCACACTCATTGGGCTGTAATATCACAAAAAACAAACAAACACACACACCACCCGTCTCTTCACAGTGAAGAGCAGAGAGCAAGACGTCTCACATTGCCAGATTTCCACAAAAAACTGCAGAGTAAAGTCTGGCTACACCACAAATGCATTCTGGGAAAGGAGTAGGGGGGGGGGGGGGGGTTCTGAGGAGGAAGAGCCTCATTAACATTGGTGAGGTGTTACAAACAAACGCAACAATTGGTGCTTACACAAAACATATTTTACAGTTAGAGTTTTGATAAATAATCATGAATAATGTTTTAAACAGTTTCTAGAGTTTAGAGGGGAAAACCCCAAACTTCCCTTTCCCGAGCCACATCAACCAGCTCCGACTGGGGGGTCCTGAGGCGTTCCCAGGCCAGGTTGGAGATATAATCCCTCCACCTAGTCCTGGGTCTTCCCCGAGGCCTCCTCCCAGCTGGACGTCCCTCCACCTAGTCCCTCCACCTAGTCCCTCCACCTAGTCCTGGGTCTTCCCCGAGGCCTCCTCCCAGCTGGACCCCCTCCACCTAGTCCCTCCACCTAGTCCTGGGTCTTCCCCGAGGCCTCCTCCCAGCTGGACGTCCCTCCACCTAGTCCTGGGTCTTCCCCGAGACCTCCTCCCAGCTGGACGTCCCTCCACCTAGTCCTGGGTCTTCCCCGAGGCCTCCTCCCAGCTGGACCCCCTCCACCTAGTCCCTCCACCTAGTCCTGGGTCTTCCCCGAGGCCTCCTCCCAGCTGGACGTCCCTCCACCTAGTCCCTCCACCTAGTCCTGGGTCTTCCCCGAGGCCTCCTCCCAGCTGGACGTCCCTCCACCTAGTCCTGGGTCTTCCCCGAGGCCTCCTTCCAGCTGGACCCCCTCCACCTAGTCCTGGGTCTTCCCCGAGGCCTCCTTCCAGCTGGACCCCCTCCACCTAGTCCTGGGTCTTCCCCGAGGCCTCCTCCCAGCTGGACGTCCCTCCACCTAGTCCCTCCACCTAGTCCTGGGTCTTCCCCGAGGCCTCCTCCCAGCTGGACGTCCCTCCACCTAGTCCTGGGTCTTCCCCGAGGCCTCCTCCCAGCTGGACGTCCCTCCACCTAGTCCTGGGTCTTCCCCGAGGCCTCCTTCCAGCTGGACCCCCTCCACCTAGTCCTGGGTCTTCCCCGAGGCCTCCTTCCAGCTGGACCCCCTCCACCTAGTCCTGGGTCTTCCCCGAGGCCTCCTCCCAGCTGGACGTCCCTCCACCTAGTCCTGGGTCTTCCCCGAGGCCTCCTTCCAGCTGGACCCCCTCCACCTAGTCCTGGGTCTTCCCCGAGGCCTCCTCCCAGCTGGACGTCCCTCCACCTAGTCCTGGGTCTTCCCCGAGGCCTCCTTCCAGCTGGACCCCCTCCACCTAGTCCTGGGTCTTCCCATTTCCCAAAGTTTTTTGTTTTTTTTACAGCTCTTTTATTTGAAGTTTTTGTTTTTTGACGTTTTTCAAACATTTTTGTGACATTTTTCAATGTTTTTTATCAGTTTTCTTCAAAAGCTATAAAATAAATTAAAAAGCAGCCGAATGAAAGTAGTGACCTGATTATTTATTTTACTCGCTGTATGCAAATTCACGTTTTTTTTTGACAATTTGGTTAAAAGAAGCCCCAAACCGGAGATGTAGAAGCTGAACTGAGCTCTGCGTGTGTCTGCAGGCTGAAGATCATTTGTTAGAGAAAGACATGCCGACACACCGCTGTGCTGTTGTAGTCCAGCGAGACAGGACAGAGGAAAATAATCGGTAAAAAATCTCTAAACTGAAACTACAGAGGCAAAAAGGAGACAAAAAGGAGACGAAAAGGAGACAAATAGGAGACGAATAGGCAGTGAAAAGGAGACAAAAAGGAGACGAAAAGGAGACAAATAGGAGACGAATAGGCAGTGAAAAGGAGACTAAAAGGAGACGAAAAGGAGACAAAAAGGAGACGAAAAGGAGACAAAAAGGCAGTAAAAAGGAGACAAAAAGGAGACAAAAGGAGACAAAAAGGCAGTAAAAAGGAGACAAAAAGGAGACAAAAGGAGAAGCGAAATAGGAGACGAAAAAGGTGGCAAAAAGGAGGAGACGAATAGGACACAAATAGGCAGTGAAAAGGTGACAAAAAGGAGACGAAAAGGAGACAAAAAGGAGACGAAAAGGAGACAAAAAGGAAACGAAAAGGAGACAAAAAGGAAACGAAAAGGAGACAAAAAGGCAGTAAAATGGAGACAAAAAGGAGACAAAAAGGAAACGAAAAGGAGACAAAAAGGAGACGAAAAGGAGACAAAAACACACACACACACACACACACTTTGTGATTGGATTCCTACATGAAAAGGTCCTAATGTGGCATTAAAGTAAATAAAAAGAAATATATCTAATATTATTAATAATAATAATATTAATCATCTACCACAAACAGGAGAAAGGAGAGTCTGGCAGCCGCAGTCTGGTTATACAGTCTGGTTATACAGTCTGGTTATACAGTCTGGTTCAGACCGCAATCATACACGCACACACACACACACACACACACACACACACACACTAGCACAGAGTAGGTCAAGCCAAACCAGCAGCGTGCTAATGTCTCTAATTAGCCCCGCCCTCGCTGGAAGCTCTCTGATTGGAGCAGCCAGTCGTCTATCAGCGGCTAATGAGGAGGAAGCTCTGGCCCCAACGGCAGAGTAATGACACCGAGTCACGATGCAGGAAACAAAAGGATTCTGCAGATCATCTCATTCAGAGCTCCAGTACAGAGAGTTTTCTTTTATGGACATGATAAGTTCATTTTTACTGCCATGAAAGCACAAAACAACCTTAATTTACTGCATCTGCTGGCCCCGTTGTACAGCATGACAACAGACATGACACCAGACAGCATGAACATGACACCAGACAGCATGAACATGACACCAGACATGACACCAGACAGCATGACACCAGACAGCATGACATGACACCAGACAGCATGAACATGACACCAGACAGCATGAACATGACACCAGACAGCATAACACCAGACAGCATGAACATGACACCAGACAGCATGAACATGACACCAGACAGCATGAACATGACACCAGACATGACACCAGACAGCATGAACATGACACCAGACAGCATGAACATGACACCAGACAGCATGAACATGACACCAGACAGCATGAACATGACCCCAGACATGACACCAGACAGCATGAACATGACACCAGACAGCATGAACATGACACCAGACATGACACCAGACAGCATGAACATGACACCAGACAGTATGAACATGACACCAGACATGACACCAGACAGCATGAACATGACACCAGACAGCATGAACATGACACCAGACAGCATGAACATGACCCCATACACCATGAACATGACACCAGACAGCATGAACATGACACCAGACATGACACCAGACAGCATGAACATGACACCAGACAGCATGAACATGACACCAGACAGCATGACCATGACACCGCGTCTCCCCTCATATAACGGGGGACTGAGAAGGACTCTCATGTCCCCCCTGCACAGATTAACCCTTGTGTTGTCCTCGGGTCAAATTGACCCGTTTCAAAGTGTTTTATATCAGAAATATGGATTTCTTTCAACCGAACGGCCCAAAAATAACATGGATGATTCCATACAAAATTGCTTTTTTTGAATTTTTTGGGTGTTTTATTTAGTCTTTCAGCATTTTAATTTTTTTTTTTTAATGGTCTCAAAACAGTATCCGGACTAAACTTTGACATCTACCCATCTGAGATCCAGTCAACATCCTCTGATCTTAACTAGTAGTCAAAATAATTCATAATTTCTGCCTTTTTAACTAAAAATGTATGTTATTAAACCAGCTCAGGTTTTTAAAAAAGAGACAAGAGCTGGAAAAAGTGAGAAATAAATCTGAAAAAGCGACAAAAACCTCGGAAAAGCCCAAAAAAATATACATTTTCGACCTGAGAGGACAAGTTCATGGTTTTATGACAACACAAGGGTTAAGGATCCCATTAGGGCTTTAATCATAAAGTTATCCTCCACGCAGCGGAAATGACGCTCAGAGATTTGTTTTGTGTTTGTGGAGAGAACATATCGGTAGAAAACTGCACTTCATTCTTATTTTGTGGTGCTTTGATATTCATTTCAATGTTCAACGTGTTCAGTACAAGAAGTTAGTAAAACATTTCCTTTCATTTGTTTTAAATTCAATAAGCAGCAGAACTGAGTGCACTTTAGTATCCGTTGATTTTATAAGTAATATGGTTATCGCAATATTCAACAACGTTACCGCATATCTTCCCCACCTCTATGGCTGGGTGTGGACCTCCAGGGCCCTCGGGCTCAACTCTAAGCCCCAGAAAGGTGCTCTAAGCCTGGGTTAACATGCTCCAGGCCCCTCGCCCTCCCACCTAAGCACCAGTTAGTGGCTCTATGTCTGGGTGTGGACCCCCAGGGCCCTAGGGCTCCCTTCTAACACCACCTAAGACACACACACACACACACACACACACACACACAGAGACCCACACAGAGACACACACACACAAAGAGACACACACACAAACACACACACACAAAGAGATACACACAGAGACCCACACACACAAAAATACACACACACACACAAAGAGATACACACAGAGACCCACATACACACACACACAAAGAGACCCACACACACACACACACACAAAGAGACCACACACACACACACACACAAAGAGACCCACACAGAGACTCACACACAAGAAGACACAGTGACAAATCACACACAGAGACCCACACACACACAAAGAGACACACACAGAGACACACACACACAAAGAGATACACACAGAGACCCACACACACACACACACACACACAGACAGACACACACAAAGAGACACACACAGAGACAAAGAGACACACACACACACACACACACACACAAAGAGATACACAGAGATACACACAGAGACCCACACACACACACACACACAGAGGGAGAAACACACACACAGACAGACACACACACAAAGAGACACACACACACAGAGACACACACACACACACAAAGAGATACACACACACACAAAGAGACACACACACACACACAGACAGACACACACACAAAGAGACACACACACAGAGACACACACACACAAAGAGATACACACAGAGACCCACACACACAAAGAGATACACAAAGAGACACACACACACACAAAGAGACACACACACAGAGACCCACACACACAAAGAGATACACACAGAGACCCACACACACAGGGACAAACACACCCCCCCCCCTAGACAGACCTGCAGGGGCGGTGGGAGTTGTTAATCGTCTCCAGCTTGCACAGTTTAACTTGGTTTCCGTGGCAGCAGGTGCTGCTTAATCACATCTAGCGTGCGTGTTTTTAACGAGCAGCGGTGAATTAATTTCTCTCGGCCTGTCCGTCTGCGTCTGGACGGCTGCGAGTGACTCTCCTCAGCGCCTGGTGGTCAGCGAGAACGTAACTAAATGATCATTTACAGAAACAGGACGTCAGTGTCGTCTTCGGGCGAGGAGGATTATGCATGTAGTCCGTCACCCTGCAATGCATTATGGGGAATATATCAGAGCTAGAGATCAACTCGTCGATCAATCGATTGAACCATTTTAACGATCAATCAATCTTGTTGTATAAGAGTATTGTTGCGTATTTTTTCATGCAAAAATGACAGAGAAGGCAGTTTTCAGCCACTGAAATATGGAGATTGTTATGCTCCTTTTGTGTTTTTATCATATTAAACTGAATATATTTAGGTTTTCGTGGGAAATGGCCGTCCCAGTTTCTCATTTTCTGACATTTCACAGACCAGAAGATTGAGAAAACAATCGACAAAGTAATAAAAATTGAGAATAATTTCTTTTTTAGCCCCAAGCTCAAGGAGACACAGTAAGTATTATATCAGATTAGTCTCTCATTAGACTTAGAAAACTTTAATGTCCCCGACATACAGGCGTATTTGTATATGTATACAGTATATGTTTCTTCTTGTTTTATATACTAAATGTATTGTAACTCCAACCTGCCTAATGGACTGCAGATGGAAATTAGCCCTCGGGCTCCAATCTGCCACATGTACTGTATGTGTACTGCTGTACTTGTTCATCAATGTGCATTGTCCTGATTTCATAAATAAATAAATAAATAAAAATAAATTGACACATAATCCACAACACACACATTGATCCAGATATCCACTGCACCATTAACACATAACATACACACATCAATAAATAGAATAGAGTAAAAAGGACTATATTGCACAATATCATAAATAAATAGATACAACTATACTGCCCATTACTTAACATAACCTCCTTCAGTCATACCCTCCCTACATCTTATTTAACTGGGTTATTGCCATGGCAACGAATGAGTGTTTTGCTTGCTTGGTTCTGACGTTAGGGTATCTATATCTAGGACCAACTCCGCTGTAAGTGGATGGGTTGTATCCGTCGGCACCCATGTGTTCAGACCTAGTTGGTCCACATCTACCTGTTGCTCACCTATGGTCATGAAGACTGGGTCATGACCGAAAGAACCAGATCAAGGGTACAAGCGGCCAAAATGGGTTTCCTCAGGGGGGGGGGGGTCTGGCGTCTCCCTTAGAGATCGGGTGAGAAGCTCAGTCCTCCGAGAGGAGCTCGGAGTAGAGCCGCTGCTCCTTCACGTCGAAAGGAGCCAGTTGAGGTGGTTCGGGCATCTGGTAAGGATGCCTCCTGGGGGGGTCCCTAGGAAGGTGTTCCAGGCACGTCCAGCTGGGAGGAGGCCTCGGGGAAGACCCAGGACTAGGTGGAGGGACGTCCAGCTGGGAGGAGGCCTCGGGGAAGACCCAGGACTAGGTGGAGGGTCGTTCAGCTGGGAGGAGGCCTCGGGGAAGACCCAGGACTAGGTGGAGGGACGTCCAGCTGGGAGGAGGCCTCGGGGAAGACCCAGGACTAGGTGGAGGGACGTCCAGCTGGGAGGAGGCCTCGGGGAAGACCCAGGACTAGGTGGAGGGACGTCCAGCTGGGAGGAGGCCTCGGGGAAGACCCAGGACTAGGTGGAGGGTCGTTCAGCTGGGAGGAGGCCTCGGGGAAGACCCAGGACTAGGTGGAGGGACGTCCAGCTGGGAGGAGGCCTCGGGGAAGACCCAGGACTAGGTGGAGGGACGTCCAGCTGGGAGGAGGCCTCGGGGAAGACCCAGGACTAGGTGGAGGGACGTCCAGCTGGGAGGAGGCCTCGGGGAAGACCCAAGACTAGGTGGAGGGACGTCCAGCTGGGAGGAGGCCTCGGGGAAGACCCAGGACTAGGTGGAGAGATTATATCTCCAACCTGGCCTGGGAACGCCTCGGGACCCCCCAGTCGGAGCTGGTTGATGGGAAGTTTGGGGTCCCCTGCTGGAGCTGCTGCCCCCGAGACCCGATAAGCAGATGAAGATGGATGGATGGATTGCTTACTAATGATGTTTCCACAGGTTTTAACAATCTTCTTGTTCCTGTGGGTGATCTCTGAATGTCCATACCAGCATACAATACAGTCGGAGAGAATACTCTCAATCAAGGACTAAAAAAAAGACTCAAAATCTTGTTATCGACATTAAAATAATTAAGATTCCTATACTCCAAGTTTCCTTGTTGGCGCTTTTTAAAAACGGCATCAACACACTGATCCCAGGACAGTTTATGGTCAATGATAAGACCGAGATATTCGACCTCCGTCGCCATCTCTACCTCCTCTCCTCTGATCAGAGTATCTATCTTTTGGGATTTTAAAATGACATTCAATGGCATATCATTATTATTGTTATTAATCAATGATGGACATAATTAGCCACAGTGTGGTGCATGCATGCATGCAAGTTCCGCGGGTTTTGGGAGGAACCATAACCTGTAACCAATACTGCTTTCAACATGCAACAGCGACCGATTTCCCAAAAAACGAATCATGCAACGTTCAGGTACAGTAGGACAACTGCCAGTTATTTTTACCGTCATGTTACGGGACGCAGAAGGAGCCGGAGGACTGGGGCATGGCAGATTCAGACGGGGCTGAAATTACAGCCGGTAATGATTTGACTCCATGCTCCGACACCCGCAGTGGAGAAAGGGATTGTGGGATTGCAGAAGGAAGGGGGGCGGGGGGGGGGTACCTTTACAAAAGACCAGATCGGCTATCTCCTCTCGGTAAGATCATCCTCCTCAGGGTCTGACTGCTCGAACTGCATCATCGATTCCTGTGTGTGTGTGTGTGTGTGTGCGCGTGTGTGTGTGTGTGTGTGTGTGTGTATGAGTGTGTGTGTGTCTGTGCACCAGTGTGTGTGTCTGTGCACCAGTATGTGTGTGTGTGTGTGTGTGTCTGTGCACCAGTGTGTGTGTGCGTCTGCGCACCTGTGTGTGCACACCAGTGTGTGTGTTTGTGTGTGTATGTATGTGTGTGTGTGTGTGTGTGTGCGTCTGTGCACCTGTGTGTGTGTGTGTGTATGTATGTGTGTGTGTGTCTGTGTGCGTCTGTGCACCTGTGTGTGTGTGCACCAGTGTGTGTGTTTGTGTGTGTATGTATGTGTGTGTCTCTGTGTGCGCACCAGTGTGTGTGTGTGTGTGTGTGTGAGTGTGTGTGTGTGTGTATGCGTGTGTGTCTTTGTGTGCGCACCAGTGTGTGTGTGTGTGTGTGTGTGTGTGTGTGTATATGTGTGTGTGTGTGTGTGTGTGTGTATGAGTGTGTGTAAATCACATTAACTGGCATTTGATAGGAGGGAAACAGTCCGGGATCACAGATCCAGCGGCATCAGCGGGTTTTTTACACCGTTTTCAGCGTATTGGACCCCCTCCAGACAGAGGACGGCCCATTACTTCATGGCGTTTGGGACGGGGATACATGATAATCTATGTCTGAGGGCTGACTCAGCCCAAGAGGATTTGTTCTGGGAGGATTCTGGGACAACATAAAAAGACTTAATGTGTGTAATGTTACTTTTTGTCATAATGAAATCAGAACACTGCTGAGACACTCAGACAGTGAAGAGGAGTCTGTCCAATATCAAACACGTCTTTCGGTGCAAAAGATGCGTCAAGGTGTCCACCGAAACCTGTCAAACACACAGGAGTTTAATCTCCGGCAGCAGAACTGATCTGCGTCCATATTAACACGTCCGACAACACGTATCACATGACACCTTCACACACTCTGGGCACGTGGATGTGTGTAAACAGGAAGCAGACTGTTGAAAATCTTGGATGTGTAGAGTCTGTCATCCGACCAGGATTTACCGATGTCGCCATCGCGCCAATTCACCCAAAATTACCGCATTATTCTGCACGGAAAGGTGTAATTTATGCACCACCCCGTCACAAATACGCAGACTTTGGCTGATTATGCTTTGAGTTATGTGATCGCATAATCCGTTTTTTTCTGGACGGACGGACTTATTGGACTTTAACCCTTGTGTTGTCTTCCAGTCGACCATGAAAATGAACTTTTTTTGGGCGGATTTTCTGGCGTTTTGGTCGTTTTTTTTCCTCGATCATCATCAAAACACCAAAGTTGCATACATTACTATACAGCTCACACGGCTGTAGCTCCAATGAGACAATCTGTAGGGGGACCGAAGAGGGAGAGGTTACGTAGTGTTGCTATAACCCTTGTGTTGACCCTTTTCCTATCAGAAATCATTGCATTCAGGGTATTTTATTCAATTTTGTAGCCTTTGAATTTTTTTTTTTTGAATTGGTTTCAAAAGAGATACCCCCTATTGATCCGCTCAACATCCTCTGTTCTCAACTTTTAGTCAAAATAATTCATCATTTCTGGCATAATGTTATGTAACTTAGGTGTATTGACGATGATCGATCACTGAGCTGAGAACTCTGCATTTCCATTTCCAGGGTACCGCGCTGTAGCTGTAGTTTAAAAATGTCTTAATAATAAATAATAAAAATAATTCCCAGTGGTTTAGACCTGGTGGGCCCCAAGCCTCGCAATACCCTGGGATAAACACTGGAACCATACTAAAGAATTTGCTCTATTTGAGCTTTTTGTTGCCCATCGTACCTGTTGCTTTCCGTTTCCTCCCTCTCTGCTCCGCTCATACTCCTAAACACAACCATTTCTTCTCTCACTGATGACATTAAAGTGATTTGTGGAGCTGGGCGTCTGGAATCAGGCCAACGGGAGCAGATCAGAGCTCAGACCTAACATCATCCAATCCCCCGGTCCTGTGTTAGTCACCAAACGCATTGAAACTCTGAGCAGAGAAGTCAGACCCGGGGAAGATCATAACAATAAAACCATGAGTAATGTTTCACCGCTGATGAGACTCACTTATTACTCCTTTTCCCAGCATCCATCGATGGAGCCGTAAACCTCCTCCGCCTCCGAAATAAACGAGCTGAGAAATCTTCCTTAGCCACCTGCTAAATGGCAGCTGCTCCCCCAAATCACTCCAGCAGCTTAGAAACAGGAAATATGTCGACTGATCTCATCGGTTTGGGGTTCAATTTTCTGCTCTTTCCGTCTTAAACAACCTGTTCTCATGAAAAATATCGTACATATGGTGACGAAGAGTAAAGCTCTGTAATTGGTTTGTATTCCGAGTATTTATAAAAAAAAGTATTTTATAGAAGAAGTTAAGGAGAAAACTTTCACCAGGAAACAGGTGTTCATGTCCTGGAGAAGTTAAGGAGAAAACACCAGACTTTCACCAGGAAACAGGTGTTCATGTCCTGGAGAAGTTAAGGAGAAAACACAAGACTTTCACCAGGAAACAGGTGTTCATGTCCTGGAGAAGTTAAGGTGAAAACACAAGACTTTCACCCAGGAAACAGGTGTTCATGTCCTGGAGAAGTTAAGGAGAAAACACAAGACTTTCACCAGGAAACAGGTGTTCATGTCCTGGAGAAGTTAAGGTGAAAACACAAGACTTTCACCCAGGAAACAGGTGTTCATGTCCTGGAGAAGTTAAGGAGAAAACACAAGACTTTCACCAGGAAACAGGTGTTCATGAATAAAGCATGGGACGGAGGAGAGGATGGATAGAGCAGAGGAGCATCAGAGAGGGAGGAAAGCATGAGTACTGATAAGAGCAGGACAATTGAATTGGATCTGGTGTTGGGGGGGTTGGGATTGTGCTCGGGATGGAAGACAGCAGAGCGCATCCCAGCGGTATTGTCATGGAAGCGGCGAACCAGCCAGACTAATGTGGATCAGAAAGGGCGATTAAGTGATTATTAAGCATGACTCAAACATGAAACAGAAGATCGTCAGTGACGAGACGGCTTCACACACTTAGTGTGTATCAGCTGGAAATCTGATCCGTCCTCTGGTCCGCTCACCAGGCTCAGAACCGGGTTGAGTCGGGACCGAGAATCAAACGCACCTCACTCTGACGCGTGGTCAGCGGCCCTCAGCGTCAGAAAGCGACGTAAGGACTCAAGGACTCCATGGTCCCTCACGCCATTACACTCTACAACTCCTCACTCGGGGGGAGGAGGACAATAGGGTAAAGAGGACAGTACATACACACACACACACAAATACCTGGACACTTGACTGATAATGTCTTTCCCCAGGAGGTGAACTGGCATCTCTCCAGCTACACTCCGAACGGGGGACTTGAACCAGCAACCATCCGGTTTACAACCCCCCCAAATGAAAATGTCCAGTTTTCACTGTTTTTCATGGGCCATTAAGCGTGTACTAAAATTGACTGGCACTTTGCACACAATACTACGGTACTTTGTTTCGTGAGCAAGGCACCAAACCCACTCAGCCGCTCAGGGTGCTGGTCCAGCTGGCGGCCCCCCCACTCTGACATCTCTCCATTAGTGCATGTATAGGACCTGTGTGTGTAGTTCAGTGTGTAATAAAAACAGAGTGTAAATTGTAATTTCCCCATAGGGGATCAATAAGGAGCATACATTAAATTATACATGCACTAATGGAGAGATTTCAGAGGGGGGGGGGGGGGGCTGCCCTTAGAAAGGCAGCAGTTGGGGGATTGGTGCCTTGCATCTTGGCAGTGTCCAGGACCACCACCGTACTTTTGGTCCGTATGAGGACTTGAACCGGCGACCCTCCGGTTCCCAACTGGACTGAGCTACGGAGACCTCCCACCACAACGGCGTGGAAGCGATGACAAATTCTCATCTCAGGATGAAGAACATGAAGAAGGTGTTGGCCATCTTTTATCTATTTAAAAACACAGCCCCTCCTGTTACATCACTAAGCAACAAAGGTGCATTTCTGCAGAGACACACCACAGTTTGAAAGCAGTAGAAACAGAAAGGACAAGCCGGTGTGTGGGGTTGGGTGTGTAATATAAAGTCCACCCTCTCCAGAGTCTTCCTGCTGTGTTAACACCATGCAGGCGCCACTGAATTATATAACTAACTCCTTATCCACCATCATGAAAGGCTTCATTTTTTCTGCACAGACAAGTGTTTTTTTGACAGCTGGTTGAATACTGTAGCAGACACGCTCACCACCTTCATTGATTCAGCAATAAAACATGCTTAGTCAGATTCAATTTCTCATTAGATAAAGGTACGCCACACCAGAGCTTCAAAGATTAATCGATTAGTTGTCAACTATGAAATTGATCGCCAACTATTTTTTTATTAAAAAAAATAAAATAAAATAAAGTCAATCTTCTCTAATGCCAGCCTGTTATGAATGTGTTCTAGTTTCTTCTCACCTCTGGGACAGGAAACTGAATTTCTTTGAGCTGTGGACAAAACAAGACGTTTCAGGACATTGTCTCGGGCTTTTTGGGAAACACTGAACCACATTTTCTGACATTTTAAAGACTAAACAACTCATCCATTAATTGATCGATCGATTGATCGCCTCTGGAGCAACTAGGGGATAAGTGTCTTGCTTAGGGACACACTGGTCGATGTTTGGCAGTGGGAATCAAACCCAGATCACCTACACCAAAGGCATGGTGCACCATCACCAACCCCAATGGCCAATGAAAACAATGGTTACTTGTTACCCCAGTTGGTTGACCCATTCTCCTCTGGTCTCCCTAGTTGGTTGACCCATTCTCCTCTGGTCTCCCTTGTTGGTTGACCCATTCTCCTCTGGTCTCCCTAGTTGGTTGACCCATTCTCCTCTGGTCTCCCTAGTTGGGTGACCCATTCTTCCCTGGTCTCCCTAGTTGGGTGACCCATTCTCCCCTGGTCTCCCTAGTTGGGTGACCCATTCTCCCCTGGTCTCCCTAGTTGGTTGACCCATTCTCCCCTGGTCACCCCAGTTGGTTGACCCATTCTCCTTTGGTCACCCCAGTTGGTTGACCCATTCTCCTTTGGTCACCCCAGTTGGTTGACCCATTCTCCTTTGGTCACCCCAGTTGGTTGACCCATTCTCCCCTGGTCATCCCAGTTGGTTGACCCATTCTCCTCTGGTCTCCCTAGTTGGTTGACCCATTCTCCTCTGGTCACCCCAGTTGGTTGACCCATTCTCCCCTGGTCATCCCAGTTGGTTGACCCATTCTCCTCTGGTCACCCCAGTTGGTTGACCCATTCTCCCCTGGTCATCCCAGTTGGTTGACCCATTCTCCTCTGGTCTCCCTAGTTGGTTGACCCATTCTCCTATGGACGGGTGAGCTACGGGAGAAGCTGGAGAGGCATAGGTGAGCAGAACTTACGCTGTTTTGCTGCTGTCATCCTGACTCAGGGAACATTTTACAAAGTCCACAGACTACCACGTTGTTCCAATCCATACTTGCGCTATTGCTGGAGGCGGCCGTGTTATTTTTAGATTTCTCCCAGCCCGATAAATAACTATTTGGAAATAATAAATAATTCTCAACTGCTGGGGTGATGAGAAGATGTTGTCCAAGCAGTAGGGCTGGGCGATATGGAGAAAATCAAATATCACATTATTTATGTAGTATTGGATTTTGTAGTATTGACTCTCGGTGCTTACACAAAATATTTACACAATGAGATTTTTGATAAATAATCATCAGTAATGTGGATATAATGACTAAGTGGGTAAAGGCAAATAATAGAACAGCTACAGCACTCTGGTAAGATCCGAAAATTACATCACTTTACTGTAATTCAGCCTTTAAAACCAGTATGGTCTACGGTATGTAGTCTCATATCACAATATATCGATATAATATCGATATATTGCCCAGCTCTACCAAGCAAGTTAGCATCCTGAACGTGTCCGAGCCGTGCTGCCTCCCCTCGATGGGGAAACCCGAATTTGCCACTCATGTTGTTGTTGTTGTTGTTGTTGCTGTTGCTACACCCCAAATACAGCTACCAGCCAGCATTTAATCCGCAATGCTGCATTTAATGTCTCCATGCGGCAGCGCTGAATGACTCTCCCAATGGAGCATCATTTGTAGAAGATAAATGTCATTACGCTAAATGACCACAACCGCAGAGTAGTCCATTAGGAACCGAGTCCATGACTGGTTAATGCAAATAGACTGTCGTGGTGAAACTCCGCCGCAGAGTGAACCTTGTAAATGAGACAGCCTTTGTTTGGATATTTATAAAACTGAAAATGAACAGTTTACCTGGAAGAATCACTGGAAACATTTCTGCACCAAAAGCTCCAATATGAACACACAGACTGAGCTCCCTGTTCCCACTCGATCGTAGAAAGTTAAGTGATAATACAGAACATTTTAACATGAATAGATTGCTTTGTCTTCTTAATACCAGTGGGGTTGTTGACTTGAATATTCAAATTTCTTTATCCCCCTTGAGATGTATCATCTCATTTTTACACAATCATTACATAACAGGCGAGTGACTAGTAGATAAAATTAAAAAAATGTAACCTTTATTTGTTCACTGAGAAGCAGCCTCTCTTCTGCAGGAACGACCTGATCACATTCATACAGTTCCACATCCACAGTCTGATCTGCTGGCCTGGTAGGACCAGGCTTCTGGACCAGAGTCTGGTAGGACCAGGCTAATGGATCAGAGTCTGGTAGGACCAGGCTAATGGACCAGAGTCTGGTAGGACCAGGCAGATGGACCAGAGTCTGGTAGGACCAGGCTAATGGATCAGAGTCTGGTAAGACCGGGCTAATGGACCAGAGTCTGGAAGGACCGGGCTACTGGACCAGAGTCTGGTAGGACCAGGGCTAATCGACCAGAGTCTGGTAGGACCGGGCTAATGGACCAGAGTCTGGTAGGACCAGGGCTAATCGACCAGAGTCTGGTAGGACCAGTCTAATGGACCAGAGTCTGGTATGACCGGGCTAATGGACCAGAGTCTGGTAGGACCAGTCTAATGGACCAGAGTCTGGTATGACCGGGGGGGAGATCACATCTCTCCTGTTTTAGCTTCTCTGCATTGGCTTCCTGTAAAATCCAGAATAGAGTTTAAAATCCTTCTTCTCACCTACAAAGCTCTTCATGGTCAGGCACCATCTTATCTTAAAGAGCTCATAGTACCTTACAACCCTACAAGAGCACTACGCTCCCAGAATGCAGGATTACTTGAGGTTCCTAGAGTCTCTAAAAGTAGAATAGGAGCCAGGGATTTAAGCTATCAGGCTCCTCTCCGGTGGAACCAGGTTCCAGTCTGGGTTCGGGAGGCAGACACCGTCTCCACATTTAAGAGTAGGCTTAAGACTATCCTTTTTGATAAAGCTTATAGTTAGGGCATATATAGTAATATGCCCTACCTTAACCAGGGTTTGTATCTTATCCCCCTCTCTGACCTTCCTGACTCTAACCCCCATTTTCTCTCCCCCTACCCTAACCAGGGTTTGTATCCCACCCCCCACTTTGATCTTAACTCTATCTTTCTCTCCCCTACCCTAACCCGGGTCTGTATCCTTCCCCTACTTTGACCTTCCTGCCCTTAGCCCTGACCCTCATGACCTTGGCCCTGGGTGTCTCTCCCCCTACCCTAGCCATGGAAGGGTTTGGGGAGAGTTGTGGCCTGGCCAGGCTCCTCTCTTTACACTGTCTCTCCTGGTTATGCTGTAATAGTTTTAGACAGCTGGGACTTCCTGTGACACACCTAGTTCCTCCCTCCTCTATTTTTCTATCTTTCCAATTATGTGCATCCATGTCCCAGAAATGCTTGTTACTAACCTAGCTCTGGGGAGTCATTCCCCGGAGTCCTCATGTTCTTTTTCCCCCAGCATGTTTCCTCGGATCAGGGAGGCTCCAAAATCAAGGTTGCAGCTGTCGCCATGGTCCCGCTACACGCTCTGCGATGCCATGTTCCTCCTGCTACACTCTGCTATGCCGACTACAAAGGACTACTAACAACTACTATTTTTTTGGGGGATTGTAATTGCCACTTTTCATTCTAACCCCAACCGGCCCGTCAGACACCGCCTACCAAGAGCCTGGGTCTGACCGAGGTTTCTGCCTAAAAGGAAGTTTTTCCTCGCCACTGTCGCACTGTTGCTTGCTCTGGAGGACACTGTTGGGTCCTTGTGAATTCTGGAGTGTGGTCTAGACCTACTCTATCTGTAAAGTGTCTTGAGATAACTCTTGTTGTGAATTGATACTATAAATAAATTGAAATTGAAAATTGAAATTGAGTCTGGTAGGACAGGGCTACTGGACCAGAGTCTGATAGGACCAGGCTACTGGACCAGAGTCTGGTAGGACCGGGTTAATGGACCAGAGTCTGGTAGGACAGGGCTACTGGACCAGAGTCTGATAGGACCAGGCTACTGGACCAGAGTCTGATAGGACCGGGTTAATGGACCAGAGTCTGGTAGGACAGGGCTAATGGACCAGAGTCTGATAGGACCAGGCTACTGGACCAGAGTCTGATAGGACCGGGTTAATGGACCAGAGTCTGGTAGGACAGGGCTAATGGACCAGAGTCTGATAGGACCAGGCTACTGGACCAGAGTCTGATAGGACCGGGTTAATGGACCAGAGTCTGGTAGGACAGGGCTAATGGACCAGAGTCTGATAGGACCAGGCTACTGGACCAGAGTCTGGTAGGACCAGGCTAACAGACCAGAGTCTGGTAGGATCAGGCTAATGGACCAGAGTCTGGTAGGACCGGGCTAATGGACCAGAGTCTGGTAGGACCGGGTTAATGGACCAAAGTCCGGTAGGACTGGGCTACTGGACCAGAGTCTGGTAGGACCGGGTTAATGGACCAGAGTCCGGTAGGACCGGGCTAACGAATCTACAGAAAAATGTGTTTCAGGAAGAGCAGAAGAACAACGGAGCCGTGTCCTGCAGCAACAAAGATGAAAGCGCCAGCGAGACAGACAAATTGTCACGGTTCAAAAGATCACAACATAGGGCCTGTGTGTGTGTGTGTGTGTGTGTGTATTTCAGGCCTGTGTGTGTGTGTGTGTGTGTGTGTATTTCAGGCCTGTGTGTGTGTGTGGGTGTATGTGTGTATTTCAGGCATGTGTGTAGTGTGTGTGTGTATTTCAGGCCTGTGTGTAGTTTGTGTCTATTAACTAAAGTAACTAGTAACTAAAGCTGTCAGATGAATGTAGTGGAGTAACTAAAGTAACTAGTATCTAAAGTAACTAGTATCTAAAGTAACTAGTAACTAAAGCTGTCAGATGAATGTAGTGGAGTAACTAAAGTAACTAGTAACCAAAGTAACTAAAGCTGTCAGATGAATGAAGTGGAGTAACTAAAGTAACTAAAGCTGTCAGATGAATGAAGTGGAGTAACTAAAGTAACTAAAGCTGTCAGATGAATGTAGTGGAGTAACTAAAGTAACTAGTATCTAAAGTAACTAGTAACTAAAGTAACTAGTAACTAAAGCTGTCAGATGAATGTAGTGGAGTATAAAGTAGAATTTTTCTCTCTGAGATGTAGCGGAGTAGAAGTACAAAGTAACATGAAAGCAAAAGACTCAAGTAAAGTACAAGTACCTCAACATTTGGACTGAAGTACAGTACTGCAGTACATGTACTCAGTTACTTTCCCCCGCTGCCTGTCAGACCGAGGACGAGGCCAAGGTTCACCGCTCATCTTCCCCCCGAAAACTGCTGATGTCTAACATCTCGTGTTTCGTGTCTTATCCGTCTCTCCGTCTCCCTCCCTGCTCTCACACATGCTCGCTCCACCTGCCTCTCAGCCTCCACTGCGGAGCTCATTTCACTCGCTCCACAGCGTTGTTATGGTAACCACATTTTTGGTACCACAGTACTTCAGTCCTGGAACGAGAGCTTTTGAATTTGATCCGTGTGCAGCATGACATTCCCTCACAGTGTGGCCTCGGCAGGGTGGAAACACATCAACGTTCCCTTAAACTTCTCCACCACAATATGAGACTAACAGCTGGAACACACTGCAGGCGTTAGCATAGCAGCGGGTATAGCAGCGTAGCAGCTATTCTTATTTCGGCACCCATGAAATGCAATCTACCCGGCCACACTTACTTACTTACTTACTTACTTACTTACTTACTTACTACTACACCACAATTGGCCCTTTCTGTATTTTTACTCTATTACATCTCAGCAGAGTTATCAACACAGTCTTACTCCAGTCTCGTAAAATACAGACGCTCAGTCAGGTGCGTTCGTTTTTTTTATTGATGCTAAAAGTCTCCTTTAGCGCTTGGTTGTCTCCTTTAGCGTCACATAACACGCGCTTGGTCGTCTCCTTTAGCGTCGTATAACACGCTTGGTCGTCTCCTTTAGCGTCATACAACACGCTTGGTCGTCTCCTTTAGCGTCATACAACACGCTTGGTCGTCTCCTTTAGCGTCATACAACACGCTTGGTCGTCTCCTTTAGCGTCATACAACACGCTTGGTCGTCTCCTTTAGCGTCATACAACACGCTTGGTCGTC
This sequence comes from Etheostoma nigrum, assembly GCA_029931835.1. Classification (NCBI taxonomy): domain Eukaryota; kingdom Metazoa; phylum Chordata; class Actinopteri; order Perciformes; family Percidae; genus Etheostoma; species Etheostoma nigrum. Next base: position 27,027,825 of record CM057248.1, read on the forward strand.
TCCTTTAGCGTCATACAACACGCTTGGTCGTCTCCTTTAGCGTCATACAACACGCTTGGTCGTCTCCTTTAGCATCGTATAACACGCGCTTGGTTGTCTCCTTTAGCGTCATATAACACGCTTGGTCGTCTCCTTTAGCATCGTATAACACGCGCTTGGTTGTCTCCTTTAGCGTCACATAACACGCTTGGTCGTCTCCTTTAGCATCGTATAACACGCTTGGTCGTCTCCTTTAGCATCGTATAACACGCGCTTGGTCGTCTCCTTTAGCGTCATATAACACGCTTGGTCGTCTCCTTTAGCGTCATATAACACGCTTGGTCGTCTCCTTTAGCGTCATATAACACGCTTGGTCGTCTCCTTTAGCGTCATATAACACGCTTGGTCGTCTCCTTTAGCGTCATATAACACGCTTGGTCGTCTCCTTTAGCGTCATATAACACGCTTGGTCGTCTCCTTTAGCGTCATATAACACGCTTGGTCGTCTCCTTTAGCGTCATATAACACGCTTGGTCGTCTCCTTTAGCGTCATATAACACGCTTGGTCGTCTCCTTTAGCGTCATATAACACGCTGTCCGCCTAGCGTCCTCTATTTCTTGTGCGAGTGTTTGTGTCAAGCCAGGCAGCTAATCACATAAAAGGAAAACCACACTGCCGCCGGCTACTTTACCAAAATAACACATTTCAAAATAAAACATTTCAAAATAAAACAGCCAGGTTTATGATGATTTTGCCCGTCTTGATTTCTCACAGCGATCAGGCACTTATCTCTGCTACGTGTCACACGTGTGGTGTGTTCCACCTGTACGTCTTCAACAAACCTCGGGAGAACATGGAGTAACTCCAGGACAGCCGGTCTGTTTGTCTAACTCCTCTTGTTGCTTTTGGTTCAAATGAAGAGATTCTGAGCCTGCTACAGAGGTTTCCTGACAACACGACAACATCTCTCTCGTCCGCCTCTTCACACGTCTGTTTTTCTCGTTATTCTTAGTCTCGCTCCACCCATCTGCTTCGGCCCTTTAATCCCCCGTTCCACTCGCCTCCCCTTCCTATACAGGAGTGTGTCACGTTGAAGTGTTGCCTTTGCATCACAATCTGTGGGTGAAGAGCGTGAGTGACGCTTCCCGCCTTCAATGCCTGCCTCAAATGCCTTGAGCAAGACACTCAGCAGCCAGAGGGCTCCGGGTGGGGAAAGCTCAACGCGACTTAAAGCTACAGCGGACGTGCTCTGCAACATCTGAAACTGATTTATTTTCTCTGTCCGGAGTCATTTTACCTTTCCTGCATTAATAATACTCCTTATTAGCCCTTCAAAAGGATCAGTTCACTAGGGCTTCACAATATGTTGTTTTATTACCATTGTCGCAATATTAACTGGCGCCATAAACCCGTCGCCAAAGGCTGCGCCTTATTTAAGAGATTATGCCTGTTATGTTCAATTCGATGTTCAAATTGTTTAATACAATGCAGGACTTGACAATAACTATTTCAGGCACTTTGGACATGTACATTTACGTTTCACTTGTCCATGCACAAAAGTCACTTGTCTGGGTAAAAATTTCTCATTTTATCATTTTTTTTGTGTATAGCTAATGTAGAATTTGAACAAAAGCATCCAAACACAACCAACATTAATAACATTCATGTTATTATAACTAACCCTGACCCAAGAAAAAAGGATCTCCAGACAACATGATAACACAACTGCACTAAGAGCCACCTGCATACAACAGGCTTATTTACATCTTTAGCAATAATAGTTAAGAAGTACATTTTTATTCCCAAATTTGATATATTTTAATTTGGGGAGTTGTGGCCTAGGGGTTAAGGACACAAGCTTGTGACTGAGACTGTTCAATCTCCAGACTGACAGGATAAGATCTGGGTGGGGAACGTGTCCCTCCCTCATCACCACCACTGAGGTGCCCTTGGGCAAGGCCCTTAAACCCAACCAGTGGAGCTGCTGGTCAGACTGTGGTTCTACTGTACAGGGGGGTAAATTATATCAGCAACATAACTGGAACACTATGTATTTTCCAGAGTATAAGTCCCATCAGTCAAAAAGTGCATCATTAAGAGGAAAAAAAAACATGTCGCACTGGACTATAAATCACATTTATTTAACAAAATCCAAGACCAAGAACAGACATTTAATCTGAAAGGCGAGTTATTCAACTACACAGCAGCACACAGAACAACAGGCTGAACGCCCTCTCGCTGCTGTAGACGGTAATGTTTTCAAGAGGAATTAACAACACTGTCTCACTCCCATTTGGTACAATACGGACGCTTGGCCAGGCGCCTTTGTCGTCGTTATTGACGCTAAAAGTCTCCTTTAGCTCGTTTCATTACGGCTTACGGCAGGGCTGTAGTCCGGAATCGAGACCATTTTTCTATGGACTCGGACTTGTCTCGGACTCGGTAGTATTTGGACTCGGACTTGTCTCGGACTCGGTAGTACTTGGACTCGGACTCGGTAGTACTTGGACTCGGACTTGTCTCGGACTCGGTAGTACTTGGACTCGGTAGTACTTGGACTCGGACTCGGTAGTACTTGGACTCGGACTTGTCTCGGACTCGGTAGTACTTGGACTCGGACTCGGTAGTACTTGGACTCGGACTTGTCTCGCACTCTGTAGTACTTGGATTCGGACTCGGTAGTACTTGGACTCGGACTTGTCTCGGACTCGAACCTCTTTGGACTCGGTCTTGACTTGGACTCGACTAGTCCTGGTCTCGGACTTGTCTTGGACTCAACAAAGGTGGTCTTCACTACAGCCCTAGCTTACGGTTCCATGGCACGCGGCACTAACGGGACGGTTCACGCGGGACACAAAACCCGCTCTCCTGGGTGAAAGTCCTGGGTCTAGATGCTGCTCTCCCCGGGACGTTCTACCCCCCCCCCCCCCAAAGGACACCTTTATCATCACATCAAACGAGGACAGCCACTGTCCAAACCACCGTATTTTACACATTCAGAGTGAGAACGGGTTGGAATTAACATTTAAAAACATGTTAAACCGTATATATTCTCACATATAAGTCGCACCGGACTATAAGACGCAGGACCGGCCAAACTATGAAAAAAAAAAGTGACTTATAGTCTGGGAAATACGTTATTCATCTTCTGTGTCTTTGGACCAACGCCTTGATTCCCAAGTCCATTTATTTCTCTTCCACCTGACCTACAAAAAGAAATCCACTTGTCCCGGACAAGCGAACGAGCCTTAATGTCCATCCATCCATCTTCATCCGCTTATCCGGAGTCGGGTCGCGGGGGCAGCAGCTCCAGTAGGGGACCCCAAACTTCCCTTTCCCGAGCCACATCAACCAGCTCCAACTGGGGGATCCCGAGGCGTTCCCAGGCCAGGTTGGAGATATAATCTCTCCACCTAGTCCTGGGTCTTCCCCGAGGCCTCCTCCCAGCTGGACGTGCCTGGAACACCTCCCTAGG
>CM057248.1:27031779-27046779 GCA_029931835.1 Etheostoma nigrum
TCTAACTCTCTAGATCTGGACATAGATCTAGAGAGTCTAGAAGATCTCTAACTCTCTAGATCTGGACATAGATCTAGAGAGTCTAGAAGATCTCTAACTGTAACTCTCTAGATCTGGACATAGATCTAGAGAGTTAGAGAAGATCTCTAACTCTCTAGATCTATGTCCAGATCTAGAGAGTTAGAGAAGATCTCTAACTCTAACTCTCTAGATCTGGACATAGATCTATAGAGTTAGAGAAGATCTCTAACTCTTTAGATCTAGACATTTTGACGTCACATAAGACCAAAACGAAGCAATGAACTTTGAGCGGACGGGCCATAAATGCTTTGGGGAGCAGATCCCGACGGAGCCGAGGAGCTTCAGTGACATCCAGGAGGAAACATCTATACCAGGTTACAGCCTAACGAGCCTTCATTAACCCTCCTGCTGTGCTCGGGTCAAATTTGACCCGTTTTCTAAGTTTCTACGTCAGAAACATCCATCCATCAATCCAAACTTCCATCAATACCAATTGATGATCATCTGTCATCATCCATAAACATAGTGATGTTAACTATTAGTCAACTATTAGTCAAGATAATCCTAATTGCTGCATATTTTACTCAATAATCAGAATCAGCTTTATTTGCCAGGTGTGAGGACACATAAGAGGAGTTCTGCTTTGGATCATCATTGCTCACAATGCGCCACATACAAATACATACACACTAACATATACACACTCTAAACAGAAACAATATAGACAGGTTGAGGCAATAGTGCAATGAAGAGTGCAAAGTATGCAGGAGGAGGAGTATGATGGATATTATTTTAATTGTGGAGCATATGTAATTAGGTGTAATTCCATGTAAATGAGATTTATTCACCATCAAGTCCATAAAGAAGTGTAAAACTAGTGGCAATAAGTCATGAAGTTGGCCAAAAAGATCATTTATAAGCAAGAGCAACAACGTGAGTCCACTCCACTCGTCCTGCAACAATCCCCTCTCTCTAACAGCGCTCGTTGCTCTGATGACCTCGACTCGTGGCGAATAAATCACAAAACAACACGTGGTCTACGCAGAGACTTGGACAAACTGCTTTGGCCTCTTTCTTAGCCTCTTAACGTCACTGAAAAGTGCACACAATGTGTCTTTGCTGTGCAAGGAGACACGGGAACACACGTGTGAACTACAGCACACCTGCTGGGTTTAGTGCAAATATAATGCACGTCAATCCAGACTTGAGGATTTTAAATGCCTTGACATGTGCTCCATATGGAGAGGGAGAAACACAGGAGACTGGCTGAGCCATTGTGCAGAACCAAGAAGGAGCTATGGTGACAGACAGGAGGAAACTCTTCACCACACACACACAGACACACACACACACACACACACACACACACACATCATTAGCAGGTAAACCTAGGCTACTACGGGAGAGGGCTTGGGAATAAATGGCTTTCAGTTCTGGGTTTGAGGTCTGAAAACATTGGAGATTGTAAGACTAAATTGAGAAGAATGATTTCAGATTTTAAGATTTAAAGACATTGATCAGAGAGAATCATTTCAGATTTGAGACACCTGTCTCAACCCGTTCATACAAACCTACATCTCAGTTATCTCAATCTAGGCTACACAGTTGTTTGTAGGCCTACACACTTTGTCCAAATGTTGCCCTAATCCTCTCCAGTAGCCTACAACCTATAACAGAAAACTGCTGACACGACGTGAGTCCAGCTGCTGCTTCCATCTGAACAAGCCAGCCATCAATCAGCACAAGTTGTAAGAAAATTAATAAATTAAATAAAACCCGCTGAGTCACGTTTTACTCACACGAACGCGTGGTAGAGCAGCGCCCATCCTCTCGGCCTCTCCAGCGCGTCGTACAGCAGGTTCTGGATCCTCCTCCGGCGGATGTTATTCCTCTTGGCCGGCCGGCTGTAGTTCAGGGGGGTCTTGGCCAGCAGTCCGATGCCGATGCCCTGGGAGCCGCGCTTGAAGCCGTCCCGGCCGGAAACCGCCGGCCTGGCCAGCAGCAGCGCGCCATCCCTGTCCGCGACGCCGCCGCCCCCGCCTTGGTCCAACAAGTCCCCCCCGCCGCCGGAGCCCTTCTTCTGCTCCTCCGAGCCGCTAGCGACGGTCCTGGACCGGAGCCCCATTGTCAGTGCTGGATGCCCGGGGTGGGCAGCATGCCATGATCCGGGCGCTGGATCCGGAGACACCCCCCCACCTTTCTCTTCCCTCAGCCGCGGGTCATTTAAGGATTTAAAGGATGTGTTCCCCGGCGCGAAGGGAGGCGCTCAGCAGTCTGACTGGAAAACAGAGAGGGGAAGAAAGACATAAGGGATGGATGGATGGAGAGAGAGAGAGAGAGAGAGAGAGAGAGAGAGAGAGAGAGAGAGAGAGAGAGAGAGAGAGAGAGAGAGAGAGAGAGAGAGATTGTTACATCCTTATTTTGGGAAACCATCGGCATCTGGTAGCCTACGTGTTTGGCCCCCCACCCACGCCCATGTTACAAAAACACTACACCCCAACAGGAACATTACAGTGATCTAACACCACAAACTCGGAAAACTCCATAGCGCACCTGTGTTTATTGGAATATTGTAGAAATATAAAGCTACGCGACCAAAGAGGCGACAGAACGCCTGAGTCCTGGATCGTGGCGGTGCTGAACCCCAATGATCACAATCAAAAAGGAGCATTAAGCAACAATTGCCCAATTACCAAACAATTACTAAAAACCCTTACGCAAAGCGCGCGCGCGCACGCACGCACACATATACACGCATACACACATAATGTAGACAAAGAGCTGGCATCACGCTCACGGCGTCCCCTCACACACTAACGCCGACCAGAAGAGACACCTAGCGGAGGGGAAGCCGCGGAAGACAAAGCGGCCGCACCGAGCCCTACCAGCAGCTGCTCCCGGGCATGGCGCGCGTCTCCGGGGCTTCCAGCCTCCATCCACCTGCACAGGAAGCGGTGCTGGCTCGGCTGAGAGGCGGAGGATAGAGGAGGAGGGTGGAGACGGAGGAGAGGAGGAGGAGGAGAGGAGGAGGGTGGAGACGGAGGATGGAGAGCAGAGATGCTGTGAGAAGGAGGTCGATACTGAAACTGAAACAGAGGAGGAGCAGAGAGAGAGAGAGAGAGAGAGAGAGAGAGAGAGAGAGAGAGAGAGAAATATTCTTGGCAATATAACCAATGTCTTGTCATGTCAATAAGCTCTTTAAATTGAAAATAGAGAGGAGGGGGAGGGGGGGGGGGTCAGGTTTGCGTGAGCAGCAACGCAGGCGCCTCGTGCCCGCGCACAAAGATACTGTACACCTTTATGTAAACAGGAGGAAGACAGGCATGTAAAGACAGACAGATTGAGGCAGACGCGCCCACGTGAACTTAATATGCGCAGTCATGCACACGTGTGCGCGCCCGCTGCGTGGCGCAAAGGCCTGCGTGGATCAAGGCATAAACACACAATAAAGCTGCAAAGATTAATGTTTAATCGCCAACTATTTGGATCATTTTTTAAGTAAAAAGTCAAACGTGTGATGTCAGCTTGTTAAATGTGCATATGTTTCTAGTGTCTTCTCTCCTCTGGGACACGAGACTGAAGATCTTTGAGTTGTGGAGAAAACAAGACATCTGAGGACGTCTAATCCACATCTTAGAGACAGAATAACTCATCAATTCATCCAGAAAAGAATCCACACATTTAGTTAGTTGGTTCGCTGGTTCTGGGTTTTTTAAAGAAATGTTTGGGTCTGGGACTCCGTAAGGAACCGGATCTCAAAACAGCATGAATGGATTTATTCCAAGTGTTTATGTGTGTGGAAGCAACAGAGACACAAAGTAAAACACAGGTCTTCTTCTTGGTCTTCTCCGTCTTCTTGGTCTTCGTCTTCTTGGTCTTATTCTTCTTGGTCTTCTCCTTCTTCTTGGTCTTCGTCTTCTTGGTCTTATTCTTCTTGGTCTTCTCCTTCTTCTTGGTCTTCGTCTTCTTGGTCTTCTCCTTGGTCGTCTCCGTCTTCTTCTTGGTCTTATTGGTCTTCTCCTTCATCTGCTTGGTCTTCTCCTTCGTCTTCTTCTTGGTCTTCTCCTTCATCTGCTTGGTCTTCTCCTTCGTCTTCTTCTTGGTCTTCTCCTTCATCTGCTTGGTCTTCTCCTTCGTCTTCTCCATCTTCGTGGTCTTCTCCATCTTCGTGGTCTTCTCCATCTTCGTGGTCTTCTCCTTCGTCATCTTCTTGGTCTTCTCCTTCGTCTTCTTCTTGGTCTTCTCCTTCTTCTTGGTCTTCTCTTCTCCTTCTTCTTGGTCTTCTCCTTCTTTCTTGGTCTTCTCCTTCGCCATAAAAACATTCTTCCTACTCAATGAATCTGACTTTTTATTCCATGAAGCTATCGACGGTTACCGGGACCCGAATTAGCCCAAAACCTTGAGCAGGAAACCAGAGAACTCAACTTGAATGTACAATTTGTCGCCTAAAAGTTGAAAGTGAGTTGATTAAATGTCATTCTGTTATCCCCAATCGCTCTGGACCTTGAGAACCGCTGCTATAGGTAATAAATCTAAATAATTTATTTATATATATATATATATAAATCTAATAATAATAAAAACAACCGCTGCTCAAACACACGTGTGATTTACGTAAGATACTTCAATAGCTTCCATAAGTGTGTGAATATTTATTTGTCCACAAACACTTACCGTAGCTAGGTCCCATTACTCTGTGTATTGTGTACTCACACAATACACTGTCAGATGTATACACAAAACACACACACACACACACACACACCAACAAACTAAATACTAAGTCCCAACAAAGAATGTTCTTCTTAAGGAAATTGTTGTCTTTTAATGGCAGCAGCAACATACTTCAGATGTTCTACTGTGCTTTCATTGAAAGTGTTCTTTCCTTTGGCATCATCTGTTGCTATGGCAACGCCACTGAAGCCCAAAAAAAAAGTACATTAGAAAAATAATAGTAACTTCCAGCAAACTATCGGGTATTCCATTCCCAAGTATGAAAAGTTTATATAAAAGCAGAATACTGAGAAAGGCAATCAGAAGGTCCTCCTCATGTGAACCGCTGCCCTCAGGACGACGATACGGAGCTCCTTTGTTTAAAAAGAAACAGATCCAAGCTCTCCTTTGTTCCACAGGCCATTAAACTCCTTAATAATGAAGGTCCCGTACGATGATAGATATATTTATATATTTGTGTATTTATTGTAATGTCTCTTTCTCCCAGCTGGTCTGGAACTCTACCCCCCTCCCCTTCATAGTACTTTGGTCTATGGTATGAGTGGTAATGTACATATGTTATGTTTTTTTCTTCCTGCTTGCCTTACCTGTCCTAATGTTTTAATACCATATCATATGATTTTTTACTGCAACATAATTTCCCCATGGGGACAATAAACATGAACGAACAAACACCAACAAACAGACACACGGATTGGAGGAACAGAAAAGAACAATCTCAAAGCAGATTGATTGGTGACTCGATGGCCTTTAGTATTCCTCCTTAAAGGATTTGACTAATTATCTGGATGGAGAAGGAGGAGACGGAGCCTGTGATTGAAAAAGCAATAACGTGACTCCAGCTGTCCGCTTCCCAGCAGCTCCACCCGTCACAAAGCAGCGCTGATCAAAATGGACCTTCCTTTTTCATCCTTAGCTTAAACTCCATTAAATCTCCTCATGAACCTTTGAACCGGCTGATGTCCCAGCAACATCCAGACAAATGTTGGAGGAAGGTCTGGCGCACAGCATTCTGGGATATGAGAAGAACATGCTCTGGTTTATCGGCATTCCTCTAAACCCAATCACAATCATCTTGGGCGGTGCTTAGCGCCGGATGGAGCCACGGTGCCGCTGCTAAATAGTCTCAGGAAGGAGGTTTTTGTACGTTCAGAAGTAGTTTTAGTCGTCAACAGAGACTCAGATTGGACAGATAGCCTAGCTAGCTGTCTGGATTTACCCTGCAGAGATCTGAGGAGCAGGTAACCATAGTCCTCAGATTGGACAGATAGTCTAGCTAGCTGTCTGGATTTACCCTGCAGAGATCTGAGGAGCAGGTAACCATAGTCCTCAGATTGGACAGATAGTCTAGCTAGCTGTCTGGATTTACCCTGCAGAGATCTGAGGACCAGGTAACCATAGTCCTCAGATTGGACAGATAGTCTAGCTAGCTGTCTGGATTTACCCTGCAGAGATCTGAGGACCAGGTAACCATAGTCCTCAGATTGGACAGATAGTCTAGCTAGCTGTCTGGATTTACCCTGCAGAGATCTGAGGACCAGGTAACAATAGTCCTCAGATTGGACAGATAGTCTAGCTAGCTGTCTGGATTTACCCTGCAGAGATCTGAGGAGCAGGTAACCATAGTCCTCAGATTGGACAGATAGTCTAGCTAGCTGTCTGGATTTACCCTGCAGAGACCTGAGGACCAGGTAACCGAGGTCCTCAGAAATCAGCCGCAGGTTAGAGCGCCGACACAGAGACAGAGGACGGGGACGGACATCCGAAAAGGTGACGAAAGGTGGCTAAAAGGCAACAAAAAGGCTACAAAAAGGCGGCGAAAAGGCGACAAAAAGGCGACAAAAAGGCGACAAAAAGGCGACAAAAAGGCGACAAAAAGGCGACGAAAAGGTGACAAAAAGGTGGCGAAAAGGCGACAAAAAGGCGACAAAAAGGCGACAAAAAGGCGACGAAAATGCGACAAAAAGGCGGCGAAACAGTTGAAAGCAGGTTGGTTCATCCAATCACCTGCCAGGAAGGCACTTTTTTTTTTTTTTTTTTTTTAAAAAGGAGCAATGAAGTCAAAATTTGGCCCATTTCTAAATAAATAAAATTGTATTTGTATATTTTATTTATAAAAGGACAACACGGCTAATTTTCAACCGTAGTCCTTTGGCCAGATGATACCAGACCATGGCAGGAAGAAACAAAAGCATCAACACAGGTTAAACATACACATAGCAATCAAAAAGACACCACGCCCACACACGGCCACGTCAGAAATACAAGCCTTCCCTTTTGTTGTAAGCCATGCGTGTAATAGTCAAAATACAAGTTAACCCTCATGTTGTCCCCATGTTGTCCCCGGGTCAAATGGATCCGCTTTTTCACATCAATGTTCTTTTTAATTCCCCAAAATAACATGATTGATCCCACACAACGCTCTTTGCCCTCATGTTGTCCTCATGTTGCCCTCATGTTGTCCTCATGTTGCCCTCATGTTGTCCTCATGTTGCCCTCATGTTGTCCTCATGCTGTCCTCATGTTGCCATCATGTTGTCCCCATGTTGTCCTCATGTTGTCCTCATGTTGTCCTCATGTTGCCCTCATGTTGTCCTCATGTTGCCCTCATGTTGTCCTCATGTTGCCCTCATGTTGTCCCCATGTTGTCCTCATGTTGTCCTCATGTTGTCCTCATGTTGTCCTCATATTGTCCTCATGTTGCCCTCATGTTGTCCTCATGTTGCCCTCATGTTGTCCTCATGCTGTCCTCATGTTGTCCTCATGTTATCCTCATGTTATCCTCATGTTGTCCTCATGTTATCCTCATGTTGCCCTCATGTTGTCCTCATGCTGTCCTCATGTTGCCATCATGTTGTCCCCATGTTGTCCTCATGTTGTCCTCATGTTGTCCTCATGTTGTCCTCATGTTGTCCTCATGCTGTCCTCATGTTGCCATCATGTTGTCCCCATGTTGTCCCCATGTTGTCCTCATGTTGTCCTCATGTTGTCCTATATCAATGTTCTTTTTAATTCCCCAAAATAACATGATTGATTCCACCCAACGCTCTTTGCCAAGTACAAATCTCTACTTTCATTAATTTTGGGGCGTCTTATTCAATTTTATAGCATTGTAAAACAAATGGAAGTGTTTTTGAAATAGTATTGAGTAAAAGTTGACATATTCCAGTCTGTGATTATCATCAACATCCATTCCTTTAATTTTAGTCTCAATAATTCCTAATTTCTGCTTTTCTAACTCAAACATTAGGTATAATTTCCTATAAATGAGGTTTATTGACCATAAATTCCAAAAATAACTGTACAATTAAAGTTAATAAGTTAGTGTTACGTAGTGTTTAAAATGTCCAAAAAAACAAACAAAATAAGCGTCAAAAGTGTTGAAAAAAAGAATAAAAACGTTAAAACCATCGATAAAAAAGCAACTTCAACAAAAAGTGTTGTCTTCCCATCAATTTCGACGGGAAGACAACACGAGGGTTAATAAATTCAAACATTACTTTTCCTACCTGCGGTTGCCAGTCGAGGGAATCGAACCTGTGACCACCTGGTCCCCGTGCGGCCTCTGTGCCACGCGGCACGCAGGCAGCCGGAGCAGACTGATAGAGCTCGGGTGTCAATATGTTGGCCGTAAGGTGATTGGTGACGGACGAGGCTCGGTCATCATCCACGCCATCTCACCGGCGGAGAGGAACACGGCGTCCGCGAGACAGAGACCATCCGTCCTCCAGGCAGCTGGACGGGACACATGCTGCTGCGGACAACGCCATGTCAACAGGTTCAACTCCCACTGTGGGACTGTTGGGTCTGCTGCTGGTTGCACCCTGTCTATGCCCCCCCTCCCCCACCCCCTGTCTGTCCTTGATTGCAGGAGTGAAGCCTGGTGTGAGGGAGTCAGGGTTCCAGCTGCAGCTCATCAGACCCAATCACCTCTGGTCCACCTACCACTCCTCGTCACTTTAGACAACATGTTAGGCTCTTTGCTGACTCTACCTTTGGATTAAATGTGCTGTATTTATATATCTTTTCTAGTCCTAACAACTACTCAAAGCTCTTTTACATCATACAGGATCCATTCACACACATTCATACACTGTGGCCGAGGCTGCCGTACAAGCTCATCAACTAAACACAGACATTTACACTCCGATGAAGCAGCATCGGGGGCAACTCGGGGTTCAGCGTCTTGCCCAAGGACACTTTGACATGGGACTGCAGGGCCAGGGATTGAACCACCAACCTTCCAATTGGCAGGCTCTACCACTGAGCCACAGCCGCCCACAAAAACAGAACAGAAAGACCAGATGCGTGGATTAGCTTGTGAACCTTGCTCGTACTCATTGTTCTTTGTCTGCCACAGTTTCCATGAACCTGACTCCTGCTTCCTCCACCACTCCTGCTTCCACCTCCACTCCTGCCCTCCACCACTCCTGCTTCCACCTCCACTCCTGCCCTCCACCACTCCTGCTTCCACCTCCACTCCTGCCCTCCAACACTCCTGCTTCCTCCACCACTCCTGCTTCCACCTCCACTCCTGCCCTCCACCACTCCTGCTTCCACCTCCACTCCTGCCCTCCACCACTCCTGCCCTCCACCACTCCTGCTTCCACCTCCACTCCTGCTTCCACCTCCACTCCTGCTTCCTCCACCACTCCTGCTTCCACCTCCACTCCTGCCCTCCACCACTCCTGCTTCCACCTCCACTCCTGCCCTCCACCACTCCTGCTTCCACCTCCACTCCTGCTTCCACCTCCACTCCTGCTTCCACCTCCACTCCTGCCCTCCACCACTCCTGCTTCCACCTCCACTCCTGCCCTCCAACACTCCTGCTTCCTCCACCACTCCTGCTTCCACCTCCACTCCTGCCCTCCACCACTCCTGCTTCCACCTCCACTCCTGCTTCCACCTCCACTCCTGCCCTCCACCACTCCTGCTTCCACCACCACTCCTGCTTCCTCCACCACTCCTGCTTCCACCTCCACTCCTGCTTCCTCCACCACTCCTGCTTCCACCTCCACTCCTGCCCTCCACCACTCCTGCATCCACCTCCACTCCTGCTTCCTCCACCACTCCTGCTTCCACCTCCACTCCTGCCCTCCACCACTCCTGCTTCCACCTCCACTCCTGCTTCCACCTCCACTCCTGCTTCCTCCACCACTCCTGCTTCCACCTCCACTCCTGCCCTCCACCACTCCTGCTTCCACCTCCACTCCTGCCCTCCACCACTCCTGCTTCCACCTCCACTCCTGCTTCCACCTCCACTCCTGCTTCCACCTCCACTCCTGCCCTCCACCACTCCTGCTTCCACCTCCACTCCTGCCCTCCAACACTCCTGCTTCCTCCACCACTCCTGCTTCCACCTCCACTCCTGCCCTCCACCACTCCTGCTTCCACCTCCACTCCTGCTTCCACCTCCACTCCTGCCCTCCACCACTCCTGCTTCCACCACCACTCCTGCTTCCTCCACCACTCCTGCTTCCTCCACCACTCCTGCTTCCTCCACCACTCCTGCTTCCACCACCACTCCTGCTTCCTCCACCACTCCTGCTTCCACCTCCACTCCTGCTTCCTCCACCACTCCTGCTTCCACCTCCACTCCTGCCCTCCACCACTCCTGCATCCACCTCCACTCCTGCTTCCTCCACCACTCCTGCTTCCACCTCCACTCCTGCCCTCCACCACTCCTGCTTCCACCTCCACTCCTGCTTCCACCTCCACTCCTGCTTCCTCCACCACTCCTGCTTCCACCTCCACTCCTGCCCTCCACCACTCCTGCTTCCACCTCCACTCCTGCCCTCCACCACTCCTGCTTCCACCTCCACTCCTGCTTCCACCTCCACTCCTGCTTCCACCTCCACTCCTGCCCTCCACCACTCCTGCTTCCACCTCCACTCCTGCCCTCCAACACTCCTGCTTCCTCCACCACTCCTGCTTCCACCTCCACTCCTGCCCTCCACCACTCCTGCTTCCACCTCCACTCCTGCTTCCACCTCCACTCATGCCCTCCACCACTCCTGCTTCCACCTCCACTCCTGCTTCCACCTCCACTCCTGCCCTCCACCACTCCTGCTTCCTCCACCACTCCTGCTTCCACCTCCACTCCTGCTTCCTCCACCACTCCTGCTTCCACCTCCACTCCTGCCCTCCACCACTCCTGCATCCACCTCCACTCCTGCTTCCTCCACCACTCCTGCTTCCACCTCCACTCCTGCCCTCCACCACTCCTGCTTCCACCTCCACTCCTGCTTCCACCTCCACTCCTGCTTCCTCCACCACTCCTGCTTCCACCTCCACTCCTGCCCTCCACCACTCCTGCCCTCCACCACTCCTGCTTCCACCTCCACTCCTGCTTCCACCTCCACTCCTGCTTCCTCCACCACTCCTGCTTCCACCTCCACTCCTGCCCTCCACCACTCCTGCTTCCACCTCCACTCCTGCCCTCCACCACTCCTGCTTCAACCTCCACTCCTGCTTCCACCTCCACTCATGCTTCCACCTCCACTCCTGCCCTCCACCACTCCTGCTTCCACCTCCACTCCTGCTTCCACCTCCACTCCTGCTTCCACCTCCACTCCTGCTTCCTCCACCACTCCTGCTTCCACCTCCACTCCTGCTTCCACCTCCACTCCTGCTTCCTCCACCACTCCTGCTTCCACCTCCACTCCTGCCCTCCACCACTCCTGCTTCCACCTCCACTCCTGCTTCCACCTCCACTCCTGCTTCCACCTCCACTCCTGCTTCCTCCACCACTCCTGCTTCCACCTCCACTACTGCCCTCCACCACTCCTGCCCTCCACCACTCCTGCTTCCACCTCCACTCCTGCTTCCTCCACCACTCCTGCTTCCACCTCCACTCCTGCCCTCCACCACTCCTGCTTCCTCCACCACTCCTGCTTCCACCTCCACTCCTGCTTCCTCCACCACTCCTGCTTCCACCTCCACTCCTGCCCTCCACCACTCCTGCTTCCACCTCCACTCCTGCTTCCACCTCCACTCCTGCCCTCCACCACTCCTGCTTCCACCTCCACTCCTGCTTCCACCTCCACTCCTGCTTCCACCTCCACTCCTGCCCTCCACCACTCCTGCTTCCACCTCCACTCCTGCTTCCACCTCCACTCCTGCTTCCACCTTCACTCCTGCTTCCACCTCCACTCCTGCTTCCACCTCCACTCCTGCTTCCACCTCCACTCCTGCTTCCACCTCCACTCCTGCCCTCCACCACTCCTGCCTTCCACCCTGGATCACCGGATTATCGGACACGGTACCACTCAGGTTCTGCACCCTGGATTACATTGGATTTGTTTTGGACTTGGTTTTTCATCATTGCATCCCCTACATTGGACACTGGAATAAACCTGTTAGACTATCATTCTGGTCTTCGTTTCTGTTTGCATTTGGGCTCAACCAGTTCCCACACGTAACCGGGACGTCCTGCTGAAGTGTCCTGGGGCAAAGCATCACACCTCCACCTGCTCACAATAACATACTATGACCTATATAGTGTAGAGGCCAACCCACATATCAGCGGGCCGATATTAGGCATTTTCCAATCTATCGGTATCGACATTTGTAATAGCCAATTTTATTTTATTTCATGAAATTTCTACATTTTGTTCTTTTTCTACACTTTTCTCAACGTTTGAGTCAATTTTATTCCTTTTTGTGGTTGGCGCTTTTTCCAATGTTTTTGATGTTTTTTTGTCACTTTTTCAGGTTATTTTTGTCACTTTTTCAGCGTATGAAAGATATTTTTCACCTGCATTTTCAACATTTGTCACTTTTTTCAACGTTCTTTTGCCATAGTTCTGATATAGAAAGGGCATTTCCTCTCTACCTGGGACATTTTGTTGATAAAATGTCGGATCATGCGGCCTCTAGCTCACCCAGTAAGAGCGCTTGCCCCATGTTGGCTGAGTCCTGCAGCGGCCCGGGTTCGTCCCCCTTTCACGTCCGTCCACTGTCTCTATCTCATAAAGGGAAAAAAATAAAAAATATAATGCGTTTATCCCAAAGTTGAATGAAACTACTTCATAAAGACAAGAGTGAAAATGGAGAAACTTTTGAATAAACCGTCAAACTCTTTTGGAATCAGGACTATCTTCCATGTGAACACCTGTGTTGTTTTGTCGGTGTAACCCAGCGAGTGATTTGGTTTCCGGTGGAGTGGAAGCGTCTTTGTCCGAGGTCCAGCTGGTGAATAATTGATGACTGTTACGGGCGTTGTGGGTTATATCTGCATGACGTGGTCCACTCTTCAGCAGCACAGCCTGCATGTTTTATTCATTGCCTTCATCCAACCTTTATAAAACAAGGCGGGATAAGATGGCCGAGAAGGAGAGCCATAGAAACAAGAATCACAGCGTTCCTTTATCAGGGACGGTGTGCTTTCATTTTACTTTATTCCTTTTTTTTTCCTACCTTCACACAGTTATTCCTCATCACAGCTGGGAGACTCCCATTTAACCGATGGATACTGGGAGGATCACTGGAGGAAATGCCCTCTAGTGTTTCTCAAATGGGGGTGCGTGTCCCCCTAGGGGGACTTTTGGAGTACTGCAGGGGGTACGTGAGATTCTTTTACAAATTAAAAAATACAGTATGTCATACTTTACATGCAGTAATTTAAGAAATAATTATAATCATTATGGAAGTAAGGGATGGATTCTAGACATTGTTTTTCCTCAGAGATCCATCCTCCATCCTCTCTACTCGCTCCTACATCCTCGCTCATAGCTCCTCAGAGATCCAACCTCCATCCTCCCTTCTCCCTCCTACATCCTCACTCATAGCTCCTCAGAGATCCAACCTCCATCCTCCCTACTCACTCCTACATCCTACATCCTCGCTCATAGCTCCTCAGAGATCCAACCTCCATCCTCCCTTCTCCCTCCTACATCCTCGCTCATAGCTCCTCAGAGATCCAACCTCCATCCTCCCTTCTCCCTCCTACATCCTCGCTCATAGCTCCTCAGAGATCCAACCTCCATCCTCCCTTCTCCCTCCTACATCCTCACTCATAGCTCCTCAGAGATCCAACCTCCATCCTCCCTACTCACTCCTACATCCTACATCCTCGCTCATAGCTCCTCAGAGATCCAACCTCCATCCTCCCTTCTCCCTCCTCCATCCTCGTTCATAGCTCCTCAGAGATCCAACCTCCATCCTCCCTTCTCCCTCCTACATCCTCGCTCATAGCTCCTCAGAGATCCAACCTCCATCCTCCCTTCTCCCTCCTACATCCTCACTCATAGCTCCTCAGAGATCCAACCTCCATCCTCCCTACTCACTCCTACATCCTACATCCTCGCTCATAGCTCCTCAGAGATCCAACCTCCATCCTCCCTTCTCCCTCCTCCATCCTTGTTCATAGCTCCTCAGAGATCCAACCTCCATCCTCCCTTCTCCCTCCTACATCCTCGCTCATAGCTCCTCAGAGATCCAACCTCCATCCTCCCTTCTCCCTCCTACATCCTCACTCATAGCTCCTCAGAGATCCAACCTCCATCCTCCCTACTCACTCCTACATCCTACATCCTCGCTCATAGCTCCTCAGAGATCCAACCTCCATCCTCCCTTCTCCCTCCTCCATCCTCGTTCATAGCTCCTCAGAGATCCAACCTCCATCCTCCCTTCTCCCTCCTACATCCTCGCTCATAGCTCCTCAGAGATCCAACCTCCATCCTCCCTTCTCCCTCCTACATCCTCACTCATAGCTCCTCAGAGATCCAACCTCCATCCTCCCTACTCACTCCTACATCCTACATCCTCGCCCATAGCTCCTCAGAGATCCAACCTCCATCCTCCCTTCTCCCTCCTCCATCCTCGTTCATAGCTCCTCAGAGATCCAACCTCCATCCTCCCTTCTCCCTCCTACATCCTCGCTCATAGCTCCTCAGAGATCCAACCTCCATCCTCCCTTCTCCCTCCTACATCCTCACTCATAGCTCCTCAGAGATCCAACCTCCATCGTCCCTACTCACTCCTACATCCTACATCCTCGCTCATAGCTCCTCAGAGATCCAACCTCCATCCTCCCTTCTCCCTCCTCCATCCTCGTTCATAGCTCCTCAGAGATCCAACCTCCATCCTCCCTTCTCCCTCCTACATCCTCGCTCATAGCTCCTCAGAGATCCAACCTCCATCCTTGTGTTTTCTCCTTAACTTCTTCCGAGACATGAACTCCATTCCCCTGATTATAAGCCCCATATTTAGTGCAAAACCTCTTTCAGCAAGAGAGAAGTACCT
>CM057248.1:27051779-27150496 GCA_029931835.1 Etheostoma nigrum
TAATAAAGAGAAGTCTAAGTTCAGTTATTGCTCAAATAACATATCTATCTGCACAACTATATAATATCTATAACTATAAATATCTGTGCAACTGTCCCAGTGAAATAAAGGTTACGGTTGACTTTCATGACCGAAAGAACGAGATCCAGGGTACAAGCGGCCGAAATGGGTTTCCTCAGGAGGGGTGGTCTGGCGTCTCCCTTAGAGATCGGGTGAGAAGCTCAGTCCTCCGAGAGGAGCTCGGAGTAGAGCCGCTGCTCCTTCACGTCTAAAGGAGCCAGTTGAGGTGGTTCGGGCATCTGGTAAGGATGCCTCCTGGGGGGTCCCTAGGGAGGTGGTCCAGGCACGTCCAGTGGAGGAGGCCTCGGGGAAGACCCAGGACTAGGTGGAGGGACGTCCAGCTGGGAGGAGGCCTCGGGGAAGACCCAGGACTAGGTTGAGGGACGTCCAGCTGGGAGGAGGCCTCGGGGAAGACCCAGGACTAGGTGGAGGGACGTCCAGCTGGGAGGAGGTCTCGGGGAAGACCCAGGACTAGGTGGAGGGACGTCAGCTGGAGGAGGTCTCGGGGAAGACCCAGGACTAGGTGGAGGGATTATCTCCAACCTGGCCTGGGAACGCCTCGGGATCCCCCAGTCGGAGCTGGTTGATGTGGCTCGGGAAAGGGAAGTTTGGGGTCCCCTGCGGGAGCTGCTGCCCCCGCGACCCGATACCGGATAAGCGGATGAAGATGGATGGTTGACCAGAAGCACGAGTCAAGCCGCCCCGGCCTGCCACGAGCCGCCACCGAGCCATGAAACCACCGAGCCATGACACCACCGAGCCTGACCCACCACGTTGGCATAACGGTCCCCGGGTGATGATGAACACCAGTGAAATTAATTGTTAAATATCACTAATGAAGTGTGTCCCGCTGATAACAGATTGAGCTTGGTTGCACATTTGAAATGCCAGCGTTTGATGTGTGGCGAGTCTCATTAGAAGGAGAAAGGATTCAGTTTGAGGCCCAACGTCTGTTATCTGCACCGCCGAAGATTATTAATAATTAACGAGGCCGAGCAGAAGTCTGATCGGGGGTCATATTTCCGTTTTTAAATGACTTTAATGAAAACTTCTACTGTAAAAACTTCTACTGAAAAAGTGACATAAAAAACATGAAAAAACATTGGAAAAAGCGACAACAAAAAAAAGGAATAAAATGGACTAAAACGTTGAGAAAAGTGTAGAAAAAGAACAAAATGTTGAAATTTTATTTTTCATTTTTATTTATTATTATTATATATGTCACATTTCCGTGTTTAAATGACTTTAATGAAAACTTCTACTGTAAAAACTTCTACTGAAAAAGTGACATAAAAAACATGAAAAAACATTGGAAAAAGCGACAACAAAAAAAAGGAATAAAATTGACTAAAACGTTGAGAAAAGTGTAGAAAAAGAACAAAATGTTGAAATTTCATTTTTCATTTTTATTTATTATTATTATATATGTCACATTTCCGTGTTTAAATGACTTTAATGAAAACTTCTACTGTACATTACAGGTTCAGTGGAGACGGTGAAACCACTTCGCTTACAAAGACTTTCTATATCAGAACTATGGCAAAGGAACGTTGAAAAAAGTGACAAATGTTGAAAAAAAACTACAAAAACGCAGGAAAAAGAAATAATTTTTCATACGCTGAAAAAGTGAGGAAAAACAAATCTGAAAAAGTGACAAATTTGTTAAGAAATTGACTAAAACATAATTAAAAAAATTTAAAAATAGGAATAAAATTGACTAAAACGTTGAGAAAAGTGTAGAAAAACAACCAAATGTTGAAATTTCAACCCAGAGAAACACAAAGTTGCAGGTTGACGGGAAGACAACACGAAGGTTAACTTCAAAAATATCAAAAATTTTGAAAAGAAGTTATTTGCCGTTAGCATCCCATTGACTCCCATTCATTTTAATGCTAACAAGCCATCACCTGCAGTTAGCATCCCATTGACTCCCATTCATTTTAATGCTAACAAGCCATCACCTGCAGTTAGCATCCCATTGACTCCCATTCATTTCAATGCTAACAAGCCATCACCTGCCGTTAGCATCCCCCGAATATCTTTACATCTGAAGCATTTAAAGACTATTTGTGCGTTGTTTATTTCTAAAGAAACAACAATGTATAAAAGGCTCTGTTAGCTTGTAGCTCATGTTATGGTTCCGTATGGTGCTGATATTATACGGGGGGGGCTGCAATGCAGCATTTTGATTATATTTTCTCTCAGATTGGCACATTTTAGCTGCAGCCCCCTAACCATACCTTCACCATGGTTTGTTTGCATGACGCTAATCTTTCTGTTACCTCAACCGCGTTGTATGTCTCCTAAAAACAGTCGTATGTCTCCTAAAACAGTCGTATGTCTCCTAAAAAAAAACAGTCGTATGTCTCCTAAAAAAAACAGTCGTATGTCTCCTAAAAACAGTCGTATGTCTCCTAAAAACAGTCGTATGTCTCCTAAAAACAAACAGTCGTATGTCTCCTAAAAACAAACAGTCGTATGTCTCCTAAAAAAAACAGTCGTATGTCTCCTAAAAAAAACAGTCGTATGTCTCCTAAAACAGTCGTATGTCTCCTAAAACAGTCGTATGTCTCCTAAAAACAGTCGTATGTCTCCTAAAACAGTCGTATGTCTCCTAAAAACAGTCGTATGTCTCCTAAAAACAGTCGTATGTCTCCTAAAAACAGTCGTATGTCTCCTAAAAACAGTCGTATGTCTCCTAAAAACAGTCGTATGTCTCCTAAAACAGTCGTATGTCTCCTAAAAGCAGTCGTATGTCTCCTAAAACAGTCGTATGTCTCCTAAAAACAGTCGTATGTGCTCCTAAAAACAGTCGTATGTCTCCTAAAAGCAGTCGTATGTCTCCTAAAAACAGTCGTATGTCTCCTAAAAACAGTCGTATGTCTCCTAAAAGCAGTCGTATGTCTCCTAAAACAGTCGTATGGCTCCTAAAAACAGTCGTATGGCTCCTAAAACAGTCGTATGTCTCCTAAAACAGTCGTATGTCTCCTAAAAACAGTCGTATGTCTCCTAAAACAGTTGTATGTCTCCTAAAAACAGTCGTATGTACAGTCGTATGTCTCCTAAAACAGTCGTATGTCTCCTAAAAACAGTCGTATGTACAGTCGTATGTCTCCTAAAAACAGTCGTATGTACAGTCGTATGTCTCCTAAAAACAGTCGTATGTCTCCTAAAACAGTCGTATGTCTCCTAAAAACAGTCGTATGTACAGTCGTATGTCTCCTAAAACAGTCGTATGTCCCCTAAAAGCAGTCGTATGTACAGTCGTATGTCTCCTAAAACAGTCGTATGTCCCCTAAAAACAGTCGTATGTCTCCTAAAAGCAGTCGTATGTCTCCTAAAAACAGTCGTATGTCTCCTAAAACCAGTCGTATGTCTCCTAAACTCTAATGATCAAATGTAAAACCACAGTACTGATCCGGCACCACGCCTACAGTACATTATATCCACGATGCAATTCCTAAATCTAAATTTCTGTCTGTAAAATATATATTTTACACATGTTAGAAAACCAGAACATCCTCAGACTCTAATCTGCGTCTCTGAGATACACGCAGTATTTTTGGACACGCTGTGTTTCAAGCAGCAAGCCGACCACAAACATCAAAACCTCCTGGATGGTACGTGGTCACGCAGTCCAGATATAGAACGCTGGGGTGATGAGAGAAGAGAGGAGCTGTCAGGAGGAAGAAAAATGGTCCAAAGCCAAAATGATTTCTCAAGGCGCTGATGCTGCTGCTGCAGCAACGGCACTCCGAGGGAGGAGGGGATGGAGTCGTGACCTCCAGCGAGCTTTCCGGTGGGTGACAGTAGGAGACTTCTGAGGAGTTTCAAGGAGAGTTGTGCAAAAGCTTCTGGACCCGTGTCCTCTGGGCCTCTGTGATCAAAGTCTGGCAGAGTATCGGGTTTTCTGAGCTTCTGAGGAAGGGCGCTTAGGGAGGAGCATCACAAGAAAAGCAAAAACACAACGGAGCAGAGTACAACTGCGTCCAAAACACACAACGCGGGCCACAGGCGAAGCAGACCACAACCAGGCCGATGGGTTTTCCAGCTTCCTGCAGCGTTGTCCTCTTCAGCTTCAGGTCACAGGGCCAAAAAAACCCAAAAACTAAGACGCAAAAAACTTTATTTTCTCCCTGAAGATTTTATTCATTCTTGAAAAAATAAACAGCAGAGTTTGAAGACGTTAAAGGGTCATGAACCTTTCAGTCATATACCAAATAACAACAGTGGTGCTCCCCTCCAACGGACCACCATGGGCACTTATTTCGGGACAACACGTTCGGCAGTGAACAGGGGACAGACTTCTTAGTTTTGATCCAGTTTGAACTGAGCCATGATATCATAAACACTGTGTTTGTCAGTTTAAAAGATCGGTAACACTTTACATAACAAGTGACTTTACAGTGTTATGAACACATGGACCCTGTTGTTGACCCCTCCCTGGTCTGGTGTTTGTGTCTTGTTCGTCCCCGGTCTTGTGTTGTTGGTCCTTTCTTGTGTCCCCTGAGTGTCTGGATGTTCTGTTTCCTGTTTTATTTTGAAGTCTGGTTTTTGTCTCGTCCTGTCTTTAGTTTTACTTCCTGTGTCTTCCTGCTCTTGTGATTACCTGATGTCTTCCACCTGCTTCTCTGCCCTCTCGTTATCTCATTACCTTGTTACCATGTTGTCCTCATGTTGCCCTCACGTTGTCTTCATGTTGTCCTCCTGTTGTCCTCATGTTGCCCTCACGTTGTCCTCATGTTGCCCTCACGTTGTCCTCATGTTGCCCTCACGTTGTCCTCACGTTGTCCTCATGTTGTCCTCATGTTGCCCTCATGTTGCCCTCACGTTGTCCTCATGTTGCCCTCACGTTGTCCTCATGTTGCCCTCACGTTGTCCTCATGTTGCCCTCACGTTGTCCTCATGTTGCCCTCATGTTGCCCTCAAATTGCCCTCACGTTGTCTTCATGTTGCCCTCATGTTGCCCTCACGTTGTCTTCATGTTGCCCTCAAATTGCCCTCACGTTGTCTTCATGTTGCCCTCATGTTGCCCTCACGTTGTCTTCATGTTGCCCTCAAATTGCCCTCACGTTGTCTTCATGTTGCCCTCACGTTGCCCTCACGTTGTCCTCCATGTTGCCCTCACGTTGTCCTCATGTTGCCTTCATGTCGCCCCATGTTGCCCTCGTGTTGCCCTCGTGTTGCCCTCATGTTGCCTAACCTTAACCCTTACCCTAACTTAACCCTGGCTCTAACCATAACCTGATTCTAACCCTAAAACCAAGTCTTAACCCTCAAACAGCCCTTTAAAGTTGTGGGGACCAGCATTTTGGCCCCACCAAGCTGTCGGGACCCCACAAGTATACAGTTTTCCCGGTTTTCGGATGGACACACACACACACACACACACACACACACACACACACACACACACACACACACACACACACACACACACACACACACACACACACACACACACACACACACACGTGTGTGTAATTCCTGGCCCAGTTCAAATGGGATCAAACTCTAAAAGTCTGCTCTGTAACAGTATGAAAGTAGCTCGTAGTGTCTCTCGAACTCTCAAACGTCTCTCAGTAGTTTCTGTGTGTTATTGACACGTTTCATCACATTACCATGTAACATCGAGTCTTTGGCCAACAGTATTTACTGACATCATGACGTCTGCCGCGGATAGACGATATCATTAAAGTCCAATTTAACACAATCTAGAGTATAATTGTACAAGTGTCATTCCTGAGCTCTTCCAGACATTACTACCTATCCGTAGTGGTGGGTGTTATACCAGTGGGGGGACATCAGGGTCGTCCACAAACCCGGGGGACAAACGGCTGTGGTCTGGGGGGGCAGGTGGAGCCAGCCTGGAGGTTTCCAGCGGACCTTCGTTGGCGCTCCGCCGCGGCACGATGTTGGCGAGGTCGAGCGCCGCGCGCCCGCTGGGGTCCACTTCCAGCCTCTCAGGAACGCCGGCTCCTCTGCTCAATCACAAAAGGAACATTTTGTCACTTTTTTTGGGGAATGTTTTTGTCGCGTTGGCACATTTTTTTCAACATTTGAGGCTTTTTTTCCCCCCTCAACAATTAAGTTTTTTGACCATTATGTCAACGATTTTTTCAAAAGAAATTGACATTTTTGTTCCCCACTCCACAATTTATTTCAATTATTTACAACACTAAAATTTTTCTTATGTTTTTGTCCCTTTTTTTCCACTTTTTGACGTTTTTAACACTACGTAACACTAACTTATTAACTTTAGTTTTACAGCTATTTTTGGAATTTATGGTCAATAAACCTCATTTATAGGAAATTATACCTAATGTTTGAGTTAGAAAAGCAGAAATTAGGAATTATTGAGACTAAAATTAAAGGAATGGATGTTGATGATAATCACAGACTGGAATATGTCAACTTTTACTCAATACTATTTCAAAAACACTTCCATTTGTTTTACAATGCTATAAAATTGAATAAGACGCCCCAAAATTAATGAAAGTAGAGATTTGTACTTGGCAAAGAGCGTTGGGTGGAATCAATCATGTTATTTTGGGGAATTAAAAAGAACATTGATATAGGACAACATGAGGACAACATGAGGACAACATGGGGACAACATGAGGACAACATGAAGACAACATGAAGACAACATGAGGACAACATGAGGACGACATGAGGGCAACATGAGGACAACATGAAGACAACATGAGGACAACATGAGGACAACATGGAGACAACATGAAGACAACATGAGGACAACATGAGGACGACATGAAGGCAACATGAGGACAACATGAAGACATGAGGGCAACATGAGGACAACATGGGGACAACATGAGGACAACATGAGGACAACATGAGGATGACATGAAGGCAACATGAGGACAACATGGGGACAACATGGGGACAACATGGGGACAACATGGGGACAACATGAGGACAACATGAAGACAACATGAAGGCAACATGAGGACAACATGGGGACAACATGAGGACAACATGAGGGCAACATGAGGACAACATGAGGACAACATGGGGACAACATGGGGACAACATGGGGACAACATGAAGACAACATGAAGACAACATGAGGACAACATGAGGACGACATGAAGGCAACATGAAGACAACATGAAGGCAACATGAGGACAACATGGGGACAACATGAGGACAACATGAGGGCAACATGAGGACAACATGGGGACAACATGAGGACAACATGGGGACAACATGGGGACAACATGAGGGTTAAAAGCAACAAAAACATTGAAAAAAATTGTCAAAAAAAGAGACAAAAACGTCAAAAGGTCACAAATGTCGGAAAAGGCAAAGACTTCAAAACATTTTTTTTAAAAGGCAACAATTTTTTTTTTTTTAAAGTGTCTAAAGAAAACATTGAAAAGTAACATAATCTTCAGAAAAAGCTAAGTTTTGATTATTGGGAGGGGTGGGGGGTTACAACACCCGTTATCATCACCCCCCCCCCCCCGTTAATTACCTAACTAACCTGATTCAATCAACGCCTGATAATCACTGAGGGGACACAAATTCAAGGGGGTAACTTTGGGTTCGACATTAGGGGGGTGGAGATCTACAACTGTGTAGGGACGTCCCGTGACGTGTCTGCTTGGATTTTTTTTTTTTTTTAAATGCAATAAAAACATTGAAAAAATTGTCAAAAAAGACGTCCAAAAATGTTGGACAAAGCAAAGACTTTGTGAGAAATAAAAGGTGACAAAAGTGTTGACAAAGTGTCCAAAAACACCTTGAAAAGGCAACAAAAACATTAAAAAAGAACAAAATCTTCAGAAAAAGCCCAGTTTTGATTATTGGGGGGTTACACCCCACCCATCCCCCCCATTAGTTACGCCTATGCATAGAGGTCAAGTTGAGAGTAAAGACATGAATCCCTGTTGTGTTGGTGATGTTGGTGCAGAGACGCCTATCTTCTCCAGATTGGATGCGCCTGTGTAGGGTCAACATGGGACCGGATATCGATGTGATATTTGTGGCTCAGCGGCACAGAGCAGGACGTGCAGACCATAAATATCACGGCGCATATATGAACTCCAGTTCAGGTGTTATATCACGCTCCTGTAGAGCTGTGAAATAACAAATTACCAGATGTCCTACAGCGTATGGTTGATGTCTCACAGGGACATCAATTCTCTTCGGGTTCCCACTCTTTGTGATGTCGTGAATATCTGATGACAGCACACTACAAAAAAGATACACAACTTGATAAGAAACTTTATTTCACGTTGTATTTTTCTCAAAAACAAAACAGACAGAGTCCACCCAGAGCGGCACATTGAACAATAATCTGTTTTAATCCTTTCTAGCTTGGTTTTGAGACACAGGTATGGTGATAATAATGGTCCAAAATTATGTAAAATTGCATTTATTTATTTTTTTAATTGAAAAACATCCACTTTTTTGAGGGATTTACCCTTAAACTAAACCCCTTTTGCAAAATATGCGCATTGAGTCTTCCACCCACCCATGCAAATCTCTGTGCAATTGTAGATTTCGGTTAAAAACACGGATTAGCCTCGTTGTGTCATGATTTAATTGAGGCATTTTTTTCTATAACTGTCTAAGTCCACTTGACTCCAAAAAAAAAGGTTGACTATCACGCACACACGCAGAAAAATGGACTGATACACAACCCGGGTATGTAAACGATTCATTC
Source organism: Etheostoma nigrum (assembly GCA_029931835.1). Classification (NCBI taxonomy): domain Eukaryota; kingdom Metazoa; phylum Chordata; class Actinopteri; order Perciformes; family Percidae; genus Etheostoma; species Etheostoma nigrum. The sequence goes on from CM057248.1 coordinate 27,060,532, forward strand.
ATCAGAATTATTTATAATGACAAATAAATGATTCTGATAAAAAACAGACGGTCAACCATGTCATGAGTGTTGGCGTCTGTCCACCAGAGGACGCTCTACAACGTCCCTGTTAGTGATGGCGTTGCATAGTCTGGCCACCAGAGGACGCTCTACAACGTCCCTGTTAGTGATGGCGTTGCATAGTCTGTCCACCAGAGGACGCTCTACAACGTCCCTGTTAGTGATGGCGTTGCATAGTCTGTCCACCAGAGGACGCTCTACAACGTCGCTGTTAGTGATGGCGTTGCATAGTCTGTCCACCAGAGGACGCTCTACAACGTCCCTATTAGTGATGGCGTTGCATAGTCTATCCACCAGAGGACGCTCTACAACGTCCCTGTTAGTGATGGCGTTGCATAGTCTGTCCACCAGAGGACGCTCTACAACGTCCCTGTTAGTGATGGCGTTGCATAGTCTGTCCACCAGAGGACGCTCTACAACGTCGCTGTTAGTGATGGCGTTGCATAGTCTGTCCACCAGAGGACGCTCTACAACGTCCCTATTAGTGATGGCGTTGCATAGTCTATCCACCAGAGGACGCTCTACAACGTCCCTGTTAGTGATGGCGTTGCATAGTCTGTCCACCAGAGGACGCTCTACAACGTCCCTGTTAGTGGTGGCGTTGCATAGTCTGTCCACCAGAGGACGCTCTACAACGTCCCTGTTAGTGATGGCGTTACATAGTCTGTCCACCAGAGGACGCTCTACAACGTCCCTGTTAGTGATGGCGTTGCATAGTCTGTCCACCAGAGGACGCTCTACAACGTCCCTGTTAGTGATGGCGTTGCATAGTCTGTCCACCAGAGGACGCTCTACAACGTCCCTGTTAGTGATGGCGTTGCATAGTCTGTCCACCAGAGGACGCTCTACAACGTCCCTGTTAGTGATGGCGTTGCATAGTCTGTCCACCAGAGGACGCTCTACAACGTCCCTGTTAGTGATGGCGTTGCATAGTCTGTCCACCAGAGGACGCTCTACAACGTCCCTGTTAGTGATGGCGTTGCATAGTCTGTCCACCAGAGGACGCTTTACAACGTCCCTGTTAGTGATGGCGTTGCATAGTCTGTCCACCAGAGGATGCTCTACAGCGTCCCTGTTAGTGATGGCGTTGCATAGTCTCTCCACCAGAGGACGCTCTACTGTAGTACTTTTGTAGATATTTAACAATTATACTACATCCCATAGTATTTATCATTTCGTGGTGGCACTTAAGGAAAAGTTGCCGTTTTGTTGTATGGGATCGTCATTTTTTTGGAGACAGGGTTAGACACTGAGGCGGCTGTTCAATTCCTGGCCCTGCAGTCCCATGTCGAAGTGTCCTTGGGCAAGACACTGAACCCTGACACGGGTTCAGCTGCGCATCGGAGTGTGAATGTGTGTGAGTGTGTATCTGATGAGCAGGTGTGTAGATGTGTGTGAGTGTGTATCTGATGAGCAGGTGTGTAGATGTGTGTGAGTGTGTATCTGATGAGCAGGTGTGTAGATGTGTGTGAGTGTGTATCTGATGAGCAGGTGTGTAGATGTGTGTGAGTGTTTATCTGATGAGCAGGTGTGTAGATGTGTGTGAGTGTGTATCTGATGAGCAGGTGTGTAGATGTGTGTGAGTGTGTATCTGATGAGCAGGTGTGTAGATGTGTGTGAGTGTGTATCTGATGAGCAGGTGTGTAGATGTGTGTGAGTGTTTATCTGATGAGCAGGTGTGTAGATGTGTGTGAGTGTGTATCTGATGAGCAGGTGTGTAGGTGTGTGTGAGTGTGTATCTGATGAGCAGGTGTGTAGATGTGTGTGAGTGAGTGTGTATCTGATGGGCCGGTGTGTAGATGTGTGTGAGTGAGTGTGTATCTGATGGGCAGGTGTGTAGATGTGTGTGTGTGTATCTGATGAGCAGGTGTGTAGGTGTGTGTGTGTGTGTGTGTGTGTGTGTATCTGATGAGCAGGTGTGTAGATGTGTGTGAGTGTGTATCTGATGAGCAGGTGTGTAGATGTGTGTGAGTGTGTATCTGATGGGCAGGTGTATAGATGTGTGTGAGTGAGTGTGTATCTGATGGGCAGGTGTGTAGATGTGTGTGTGTGTATCTGATGAGCAGGTGTGTAGATGTGTGTGAGTGTGTATCTGATGAGCAGGTGTGTAGATGTGTGTGTGTGTATCTGATGAGCAGGTGTGTAGATGTGTGTGAGTGTTTATCTGATGAGCAGGTGTGTAGATGTGTGTGTGTGTATCTGATGAGCAGGTGTGTAGATGTGTGAGTGTGTATCTGATGAGCAGGTGTGTAGATGTGTGTGAGTGTGTATCTGATGAGCAGGTGTGTAGATGTGTGTGAGTGTTTATCTGATGAGCAGGTGTGTAGATGTGTGTGAGTGTGTATCTGATGAGCAGGTGTGTAGATGTGTGTGAGTGTGTATCTGATGAGCAGGTGTGTAGATGTGTGTGAGTGTGTATCTGATGAGCAGGTGTGTAGGTGTGTGTGAGTGTGTATCTGATGAGCAGGTGTGTAGATGTGTGTGTGTGAGTGTGTATCTGATGGGCAGGTGTGTAGATGTGTGTGAGTGAGTGTGTATCTGATGAGCAGGTGTGTAGATGTGTGTGAGTGTGTATCTGATGGGCAGGTGTGTAGATGTGTGTGAGTGTGTATCTGATGGGCAGGTGTGTAGATGTGTGTGTGTGAGTGTGTATCTGATGGGCAGGTGTGTAGATGTGTGTGTGTGAGTGTGTATCTGATGGGCAGGTGTGTAGATGTGTGTGTGTGTGTGTGTGTGTGTATCTGATGGGCAGGTGTGTAGGTGTGTGTGTGTGTGTGTGTGTGTGTGTGTGTGTATCTGATGAGCAGGTGTGTAGATGTGTGTGTGTGAGTGTGTATCTGATGGGCAGGTGTGTAGATGTGTGTGAGTGAGTGTGTATCTGATGGGCAGGTGTGTAGATGTGTGTGAGTGAGTGTGTATCTGATGAGCAGGTGTGTAGATGTGTGTGTGTGTGTGTGTATCTGATGAGCCGGTGGCACCTTGTACGGCAGCCTCGGCGTATGAATGTGTGTGAATGGTGAATGGCTCCTGTATTCTCTAGTCGTTAAGACTAGAAAAGCGCTATATAAATACAGCACATTTACATATTTCATCAACAATGCCGTCTCACTATCTAAAACATTTTTTAAAAAGCCTTTAAAGTCATTTTGACGATTGTAATGAGTTGAGTAGTCGACTTGAAGGAGGCCAATCCTTAAATGACAGAGGCCGTCGTGTTAATATGCTTTGCAGCATGTATCAGTGTGCAGAGCGGCCACCGAGGGTGAGACGATATTAAAGAAATGAGCTGACTTTCCAGGAAGAGCGTGGCAATTATAATTTAATCTCCCGCCGAGCAGCCGACAAACAGCAGCGGGACGCAGGAGGTGGAGCCACTCCGTTACCCTGTGCTTTCAGACACTTGTTTATTGAGAAGGGAATAAAGCTGCCAGAGGACATACTGTCTTCTGTACCGTAAGCATAATGGTACTTTCAGTCCCGGCTTCAATCGCTGGAGCGAATTCGCTCAGCAGCAGGAAAATTACCAGCTCGGTGGGAGAAAATGAGAAAGTAATTTAGACTATTTTCCTGCAGAGAAGAAAGAACGTCTGTTCTTAAAATGGATATGTTCAGTGCAACAGCCACCACAGCATTTTAACTGCTGTGGTGGCTGTAAGAGTGGAACAAACCATTCCTCTTTGGGACCATTCAGCGCCACAGCCGGGGGTTTATTAATACTCAGGGTCCTGGGTTAATGACCCCCCCAAAGGCCAACCAGAACTGAAAAGAAAGTCTCTAAAAGAGTTTAAATTTTTCAATTGTTTGGATTTTTTTACATTTTATTCATTGAGTAAGTATTATTATTTACTGCAAGTTTTGTTTGAATGAAGAAGTTTTCAATTTACTTTGTCCTGCAGAGAGTTGCAACTGACGATTCTTTCCATTATCCATGAATCTGTCGATTTTAAGTTCGTCCAAAATCCAGATGTGTACCATCTCCAACAGCAAACACTGTTCACAAACTGCTCCAAACAGCTCTGTTGTAGTCCGGGTACTTCAGAGACGACTGTGCGTCACTTTGTAACGCACACTATAATGCTCGCCTAGCTGCTAGCATAGCACGCCCTCATACTCAGTACTTACTGAGCATGTGCGACTCCCAACAAAGATGGAATAGAAGTGAGATGTCTCACTCTGGAGATAAGACTAGTGAGATGTCTCACTCTGGAGATAAGACTAGTGAGATGTCTCACTCTGGAGATAAGACTAGTGAGATGTCTCACTCTGGAGATAAGACTAGTGAGATGTCTCACTCTGGAGATAAGACTAGTGAGATGTCTCACTCTGGAGATAAAACAGAGACCTAAACACACAGGGTGAAAAGAGGATCTGCAGCAATGTGCAGTACAACAAAAATATGGTGTTGTTAGAAAATGAAACCATGGAAACCTATTCTGGTACAACCTCAAAATACATTTATGAACCTGAAAATGAGCAGAACATGGGCCCTTTACATTTTGTACCAAGCCCTGGTAAAAAATGATCATCAATGGCAGCTACGTCCCTGAGTTAACTCACTGCTAACGCAAGAGTAGATCTCCTGAATGTCTGCAGAGTGATAACTGGGACTGAGCTTGTATGAGGTTTTTTACAAACTGCAGACTGGAGACATTCTCAAGTTATTACGGTAGACTTCCTACTAATCTGTTATGATCACACATTTGAGCCGGAAATGCTGTTCAATTCCCAAAGTCTGTTTTTTACATTTGTCTCTTGTTTTAGGAACGTATGATGCATTATCATAATTGAATGAGAATGTGTACTGCAGCATAAGGACATAAGGTGGAACGTTAAAATATACTGGCTTTTTCCTCACCAAATCCATGGATTTTAGAAGAAGGTCGGAATATTTTGCACAAAAAAGCTCGCATATTTTGAGAAAAATCTTAAATATTTAAAAAACTAAACTCTGAATATTTAGAGAAACATTTCTTTCAGTGCATGACAAAGGAAAGAAAAGGTGGAACATTAAATGCATGGATTTGGACATGTGGATTTGGTGCCTCGTTCTTCCGGTCCATGGGAGTCCAGAGGGTATTCACTCTTCCCTTCCCGCCCTAAGCAAGCGCCTGTAAGGTCATCGCTTTGAGTTCAGTAATCGAGTTGCGATCGTCTGCGGTGACATCATCAGCAGGTTCTGTTTAGTGTCTGCAGGATTAGGTTTGGATGTGATTCACATTAAGATATGAACCAGACTAAACAAGTCCAATGGACTCAGAAAAGGTTGATGTCATGTTCTGTGTGGCCTGATGGAGAGATGTGACGATACTGCTGTACTCTCCGTCTATCCGGGTGGTCCATCACTGTATCATATGCATGTATTTGTGGGAACTGTAATACTACACCCATTTATGTAAAACAACTTTATGTCTACACCCATGCATTCAACTTCAATAAACAGGCATAGCAAGGGGAGAGTACTTTGGAAGACTGCTGAATGATTTCAGTACTCGTCCCCCTTTGAGGCTTTGAACCTAACAGTATTCATGTCACTTAGAGGCTTTTCAAAAGAATTTCTTATGTAAACTCTTTGTGAAATGACAAGTTTACACATGAGGGGCCCCATCTTGCATCTTGGTATAATTTCCTATAAATGAGGTTTATTGAATAAATTCCAAAAATAACTGTAAAACTAAAGTTAATAAGTTAGTGTTACGTAGTGTTGAAAATGTCAAAAAAAAAGGGACAAACGTGTTGAAAAATGGGACAAAAACATAAGAAAAAGGTTAAAAACACCGATAAAAAGCATCAACAAAAAAGTTGATTTTCAATTTTGACGGGAAGACAACACACAGGGTTAAAAAACCTGCTCAGTTCTGGACCACAGTGCTGCAGGACTGGAAGCCCACTCACTTAAACACAGAGTTGACCTTGACCTCCGACTATATCTTTAAACACCACTTGGAATATTATCTCAGTCGACATGAGCTGTGGTTTAAGATACAATTCCCCACGTTGCCTTGTGTCATTAAGCAAATCCATTTCAAACCTTATCATGGCCTTCAGGTGCATTTCCATCCACGCCAGAGGCTGAGTACAGAATCTGGGGGTGAACGTGGGGTGAGCGTGGGGAGGGGGGGTCAAGGTCAACCCTCATGTCCGCGTGATGCAATAACTCTGCAGCCGCCGCCGCCGCCGCCGCTGCTCACCTGTCCCCTTGCCGTGGAGCAGCTTATCATTTTTATCGAGTGTTTAATTAGTGGGTCCAGGCTCTTCGCGGTTTTGATGGGGACCAGCTGAAGGACAAGAAGCAAGAACCCCGTCGTAAAAATGGTAATGATGATGATGATGATGATGATGCGGCGGTGATGTCACCGCGCCTTTAGGCGAGGAGAGGGAACGGAGCTCATTCAAACAGCACTGCAGACCGATGTGGTCATTAATTATTGTTTTTAACTGTATTTTAGTATTTATTAATTTTATCTATTTTTTATTTTTATTTTATTTTTTTATTTTTTTAAACCCGATGCTCTTATTTTGTTTTTACAATATTTTATATTAATTGTTTTGTATGTTTGAGTTTTCTGTGCAGCACTTTGGAAACTTTGTGTTTGTAAAATGTGCTTTAGAAATAAAGTGGATTGGATTAAGAAGGGGACGCTGCTCTGAGAGACCCAAACCTCACTGAGCCGGGCTACTGGGGGGTAATTAGTTGTTGAGTCATGAGATCCTACAGCATGTCCTGTATATATATATATGGTAATTTTATTAGAGTTTCCAATGCGATTGGAGTAGTCTGCCAAACATATTTTAGAGTTAAAGATGCTTGAGAAATACAAACTTCATTCTAGCATTTACTAAAAGGTGCTCTAAGCGCTGCCACTCGTTTTTTTAGGCTATAGCATTTTTTGTTACATACAGCAAACATCTCCTCACTATCTACAAATGTTCTTGACTTTAATCTATTGTCTCAGGTTTTATTTCTGAGTTTATTTCTGGCTTATATGGTTCTCAAATCCCATGCTAACTTTCTATGTGTCTCGCTTCTATTCCACACAGTGCATAAAGCCAGGACTAAACCCCACAGTAAAAGACTCAGTACTTCACTGTATGCGAGATACCCTGCGAGTATTTATCCTCCAAGTGCGACGTCAAGGTTATCTGTGGCCAGAATGTGGTCATTAGCAGCGAGATGGCCAACATCAACATGGCTGAGTGTTTAAAATACAACAGGAATCTGTAATTAGAACGGGGACCTGATAAGCCAGAGGCATTTGGATATGTGCGTGTTCAACTCAAGGCCAAACAAAGACTAAATCAACACTTGACTCTCATAAACTGATAAATTCACACAAAACACGCCAATCAGCGACCTGCAGGCCTCTTTATGCCACATTAATATTACAAAACCGGGAGTTTATTAGTATTTTATCTTCCTGTATCACCAGAAAACAGACAGTATTTGTATTACTTTGTAATGGTCACCCATACTATCATCATGTGCAGCTTTTTATGTGATGGGGAACATGCATTGTGTGTGTATTTGATTTTTCTTCCACCTGTAGAAAATAATAAGCTGTGTTATCAGAGGCCTGTGTTGGGATCACGGATTGTTCATGGACGGACTTTTGCGTATTATTTTTTCTTATGAGTGTTTTGCTGATGTATGCGTGGGTATAAAGAGAGACTGGGAAGTGACGTAAGAAAAAAATGGAGTTTGATGGGGGAGGCGGTCGGGTTTGAGAGGGCTCTGGTTTTCGCAGGCTTGCCAGATAGGGTCAACTGCAAAAGGGATAAATTGTTTATTTGTTCTCTGGACGACTGCATCAACCCTTTAAGTAATCGAACTGTGGCGAGGTTGCGTAAGTTACCCGTGCAACAATTAGTGACTGCGGCGTCTCGCCACGCTTTACCTGGCATCTCCTCACTATCTGCTAGCTGCCTGTCCCCTGAACACACTGTAAAAACATCTCCTCACTATCTGGTAGCTGCCTGTCCCCTGAACACACTGTAAAAAACATCTCCTCACTATCTGCTAGCTGCCTGTCCCCTGAACACACTGTAAAAAACATCTCCTCACTATCTGCTAGCTGCCTGTCCCCTGAACACACTGTAAAAAACATCTCCTCACTATCTGCTAGCTGCCTGTCCCCTGAACACACTGTAAAAAACATCTCCTCACTATCTGCTAGCTGCCTGTCCCCTGAACACACTGTAAAAAACATCTCCTCACTATCTGCTAGCTGCCTGTCCCCTGAACACACTGTAAAAACATCTCCTCACTATCTGCTAGCTGCCTGTCCCCTGAACACACTGTAAAAACATCTCACTATCTGCTAGCTGCCTGTCCCCTGAACACACTGTAAAAACATCTCCTCACTATCTGCTAGCTGCCTGTCCCCTGAACACACTGTAAAAAACATCTCCTCACTATCTGCTAGCTGCCTGTCCCCTGAACACACTGTAAAAACATCTCCTCACTATCTGCTAGCTGCCTGTCCCCTGAACACACTGTAAAAAACATCTCCTCACTATCTGCTAGCTGCCTGTCCCCTGAACACACTGTAAAAACATCTCCTCACTATCTGCTAGCTGCCTGTCCCCTGAACACACTGTAAAAAACATCTCCTCACTATCTGCTAGCTGCCTGTCCCCTGAACACACTGTAAAAACATCTCACTATCTGCTAGCTGCCTGTCCCCTGAACACACTGTAAAAACATCTCCTCACTATCTGCTAGCTGCCTGTCCCCTGAACACACTGTAAAAACATCTCACTATCTGCTAGCTGCCTGTCCCCTGAACACACTGTAAAAAACATCTCCTCACTATCTGCTAGCTGCCTGTCCCCTGAACACACTGTAAAAAACATCTCCTCACTATCTGCTAGCTGCCTGTCCCCTGAACACACTGTAAAAAACATCTCCTCACTATCTGCTAGCTGCCTGTCCCCTGAACACACTGTAAAAACATCTCCTCACTATCTGCTAGCTGCCTGTCCCCTGAACACACTGTAAAAACATCTCCTCACTATCTGCTAGCTGCCTGTCCCCAGAACACACTGTAAAAACATCTCCTCACTATCTGCTAGCTGCCTGTCCCCTGAACACACTGTAAAAAACATCTCCTCACTATCTGCTAGCTGCCTGTCCCCTGAACACACTGTAAAAACATCTCCTCACTATCTGCTAGCTGCCTGTCCCCTGAACACACTGTAAAAACATCTCCTCACTATCTGCTAGCTGCCTGTCCCCTGAACACACTGTAAAAACATCTCCTCACTATCTGCTAGCTGCCTGTCCCCTGAACACACTGTAAAAAACATCTCCTCACTATCTGCTAGCTGCCTGTCCCCTGAACACACTGTAAAAAACATCTCACTATCTGCTAGCTGCCTGTCCCCTGAACACACTGTAAAAACATCTCCTCACTATCTGCTAGCTGCCTGTCCCCTGAACACACTGTAAAAACATCTCACTATCTGCTAGCTGCCTGTCCCCTGAACACACTGTAAAAACATCTCCTCACTATCTGCTAGCTGCCTGTCCCCTGAACACACTGTAAAAAACATCTCACTATCTGCTAGCTGCCTGTCCCCTGAACACACTGTAAAAACATCTCCTCACTATCTGCTAGCTGCCTGTCCCCTGAACACACTGTAAAAACATCTCACTATCTGCTAGCTGCCTGTCCCCTGAACACACTGTAAAAAACATCTCCTCACTATCTGCTAGCTGCCTGTCCCCTGAACACACTGTAAAAAACATCTCCTCACTATCTGCTAGCTGCCTGTCCCTTGAACACACTGTAAAAACATCTCCTCACTATCTGCTAGCTGCCTGTCCCCTGAACACACTGTAAAAAACATCTCCTCACTTTCTGCTAGCTGCCTGTCCCCTGAACACACTGTAAAAAACATCTCCTCACTATCTGCTAGCTGCCTGTCCCCTGAACACACTGTAAAAAATATCTCACTATCTGCTAGCTGCCTGTCCCCTGAACACACTGTAAAAAACATCTCCTCACTATCTGCTAGCTGCCTGTCCCTTGAACACACTGTAAAAACATCTCACTATCTGCTAGCTGCCTGTCCCTTGAACACACTGTAAAAACATCTCCTCACTATCTGGTAGCTGCCTGTCCCCTGAACACACTGTAAAAAACATCTCCTCACTATCTGCTAGCTGCCTGTCCCCTGAACACACTGTAAAAAACATCTCCTCACTATCTGCTAGCTGCCTGTCCCCTGAACACACTGTAAAAAACATCTCCTCACTATCTGCTAGCTGCCTGTCCCCTGAACACACTGTAAAAAATATCTCACTATCTGCTAGCTGCCTGTCCCCTGAACACACTGTAAAAAACATCTCACTATCTGCTAGCTGCCTGTCCCTTGAACACACTGTAAAAACATCTCACTATCTGCTAGCTGCCTGTCGCTTGAACACACTGTAAAAACATCTCCTCACTATCTGGTAGCTGCCTGTCCCCTGAACACACTGTAAAAAACATCTCCTCACTATCTGCTAGCTGCCTGTCCCCTGAACACACTGTAAAAACATCTCCTCACTATCTGCTAGCTGCCTGTCCCCTGAACACACTGTAAAAACATCTCCTCACTATCTGCTAGCTGCCTGTCCCCTGAACACACTGTAAAAAACATCTCCTCACTATCTGCTAGCTGCCTGTCCCCTGAACACACTGTAAAAACATCTCCTCACTATCTGCTAGCTGCCTGTCCCCTGAACACACTGTAAAAAACATCTCATTTCTTTCATATTGTAAGTAAATAAGGTGTCCTAATTTGACTCTCTTTCTACGATCTTGACTGTCTCATTTGGACTTGGTCTTGACTTGGACTTGAACCTTTTTGGACTCAGTCCTGACTAGTCCTGGTCTCAACAAAGGTTGACTTGACTAAATGTAAATGTGCTGTATTTATATATCTTTTCTAGTCTTAACAAATACTCAAAGCGCTTTTACATCATACAGGAACCATTCACACACATTCATACACTGTGGCCGAGGCTTCATGGAAGGAACATGCATTGTGTGTGTATTTGATTTTTCTTCCACCTGTAGAAAATAATAAGCTGTGTTATCAGAGGCCTGTGGTGGGATCACGGATTGTTCATGGACTTACTTTTGTGTATTATTTTATTTTATGAGTGTTTTTATGAGTGTTTTATGAGTGTTTCTTGCTGATGTATGCGTGGGTATAAAACATGTACAAGGTGCCACCTGCTCATCAAATACACACTCATATGCACACATTTACACTCTGATGACACAGCATCAGGGACAACTCGGGGTTCAGTGTCTTGCCCAAGGACATCGACATAGGACTGCAGGGCCAGGGATTGAACCACCGACTTTCCAATTGGCAGGCTCTACCACTGAGCCCCAGCCGCCCCTACTACAGTCCTGGTCCATGCTGACTAATTGCACTTTAGATCTGCACATGCTATATTTTCTAAATTAATAATAAATTCTGCACTCAAGCCATTCAGCCTCTTTTTTCTTATGCACCAGTTATTTTGTATGCATCTAATTGTTGTTCTGTATTTGTTTATTTCCTATAAATGTTTAACATGTGTTTGTTCATGTATGCACCTTTCCGCAAAGGCAAATTCCACATAAGTGAACTTATTTTGGCGATAAAACCTTTTCTGATTTCTGACATCATAGGGACGTTGTGTATAATCGGTCTGCAGTTGCAGAGAAGGTCTTTACCTTTTATTGTCCTCAGGCGAGCCGCTATGTCTGCTTTGACGCGCTCTGGGCGGAGGTGGGACGCTCTTTGTCACTTTGATTTCACCTTCGGCCTAAAAAAAGACATCAGAGAAACAGAAGGAAAAAAAAAATGCGTTTACTAGTTTCTGCAAACAGCTTCCACACTTTCATGTTCAGCTGTTTACTGGCGCTCTGGCGCCGGGTGCATCAGAGGCCATGCGGTGATTAATGGCAGCAGCTTGGACTCTGCAGTATCAGCACCTGTGTGTCTTTATAGACACCATAAAGAATTCCTTTCTTGAACCTCACAGCACAAAATGTCCGCTGCTCATTGGCAGGAGCAACACAATCGCAGAAAGCAGCGTCAGTGACATCTTTTATTATAGCGTTGTTTTGGGTAATATTTCATCGTGGGAGTTTTTCTCCTCTGATGCGCAGCAGCACACAGACAAAAGATAAAAACTTAAATTGTAATGTGAAATAGTATTATGATGTGATCTGCTTGCGCGCTTTCACTTCATGCATGAGCAGATTAGTTCCTTCTCCTTCCTGCTCAGCAAATCCGCCACCACAATAACAATGTGCCAAGGTACAACGCACCTGGCTTTTAAAAGGTCCCATGACATGGTGCTTTTTGGATGCTTTTATATAGACCTTAGTGGTCCCCTAATACTGTATCTGAAGTGTCTTTTATATAGACCTTAGTGGTCCCCTAATACTGTATCTGAAGTGTCTTTTATATAGACCTTAGTGGTCCCTAATACTGTATCTGAAGTCTCTTTATATAGACCTTAGTGGTCCCTAATACTGTATCTGAAGTCTCTTTTATATAGACCTTAGTGGTCCCCTAATACTGTATCTGAAGTCTCTTTATATAGACCTTAGTGGTCCCTAATACTGTATCTGAAGTCTCTTTTATATAGACCTTAGTGGTCCCCTAATACTGTATCTGAAGTCTCTTTATATAGACCTTAGTGGTCCCCTAATACTGTATCTGAAGTCTCTTTATATAGACCTTAGTGGTCCCCTAATACTGTATCTGAAGTCTCTTGGTGCAGAATTCCAGCCACTAGAGTCAGTCCCACAATAAGCTTTCCTTAGTATGTGCCATTTCTGAGTCTGTAGCTTTTGAGGAGGGGGGGCGGGAAGGAGGAGGCTGGGGGTGTGGCCTTGACCTACAACTACCACTTTGCTCATTTGAAAGCCGTGATGTCTCTCTCTCATGGGGGAGACACAAATTCTCTGGGCAGGCAAAGCAGAGACAGGGGAGGTAACCTTGCCCCTTATGACCTCATAAGGGGCAATAGACTCCAGATCGACCCATCTGAGCTTTCATTTTCTCAAAGGCAGAGCAGGATACCCAGGGCTCGGTTTATACCTAGCACCATTTCTAGCCACTGGGGGGCCATAGGCAGGCTGGGGGGGAACGCATATTAATGTTAAAAACATTAAAAAGTGACATTTTCATGCCATGGGACCTTTAAAGGGAATGGGAGAGGACCTCTGATTGGTTGATTGCATGTTACGCCCAGAACACACCTCTGATTAATTAAGACACTGATTCCAACCCTTTAGGACCATGCGCCCGGCCCACAGACCCTTTATTCTGCCGTTAAACTACCAAAACTAGCTTCCCGGCGTGCGCTTCGATCGTTAAAATAGGGCCCTGATGTCCGCTGTTAGGCAAACTGTTTAAATTAGGGGCTGAAAATATTGTTTTGCTTTCTCATAAATTGGATACATCAATATACACATCACATTGACTCCTTTTTTCGGCACTTTTGGCCACATTCATTCAGCTTAGGCGCTGGGAAAAACAGCTCGGGTGCTGCATTCAAGACTTATAATGGTAAGGAAAACCCTGCATTACTCGCACGCACACACAAATTGTTCTTTTGTGCCTTTTAATTACCCCTCGGGGACAAAAAAAGACATTTGAATGGTTTTAATTTTAGCCATTCTCTCGTTCTCTCGTCTAATTGCCCTATGTCTCTTGAATGTACTTTGATAATGTGTTTCTGTGCCTCTGTAAAGCACTTTGAGTTGCCTTATGTATGAATTGTGCTATACAGCTAAACTTACCATGCCTTTCACTCTGTTTCAATTCTCCATTAATGCACACATTGCTATATTATTGTAGTGTTGTTGAGGCGGGTGTTGTGGGACAAGATAACTGTCACAGTTGATCTATGATTGGATCCGTTATTACTGATGAAAAGTAAGTCGTGGAACAGTAAAACACAATAGATGTGTTTTGATAGGCCTATTTATTGCAGCCTTGACAGGCCTTTAAATCACCGGCAACGACACTCAGTTTTAATACTCTTTGGGGAGTAAAATGATGTCCACCTAAAAAAATAAATAGCTCATAATTCCAGGACAGAAAGCTCATACTGCGTCATCTGTCAGCCGATGTCTGCAGAGACGGGTTTTGATGCTTCAAGGCGGTCGGGTTGGTGCAGACAACGTGCATGGACCTTCTGATCATAGCGGCTCCGAGAACTCTTCCGTAGCCAATCATTGCAACACAGTAGGTCAGAAACCTTAGAGGTGGCGGCTCGGCACTGAGACCTTTCCACAGATCCTCTCACGGCGCTGACCGCTAGACGAAATCTGATTGGTTCACGTCAATGTCAAGTGACATTGGATCATAGCCCGAAAAAAAACAACAATCCTGTGAATAGGCAGCGTTTGTCTACGATGATGATCACGACAAAAGTTGACTCTGACCAGACATCGCCTTCTTAAAATTCCCGTTACTAGCGTTGCGTAAAGTGGTTAGCACACACCAAATGTTTTGGCCGGCACTGCCGATTCTGACCAGCTCACCTGGAGACTGAAGGCAGGGTACAATGAGAAACCGTAACACACTCAAAACAACATGGATGGGGTTTTTTGTTTTTCAAGTTTGTAGTCGTGTGGAAGCACCAGAGACACAAAATAACCCCAAATCCCAGAAAAGGTGTTTTTTTTCATAATATGGGCACTTTAAGTCTCAGAAAACGAGACGTTGTGACCGATAAGACCCAATCAGGGGGAGAAATGTTGGCGTCTTGTTGCCAAATATCTCCATTTGCAGCCGTTGAGACGGCAACACAACCCCGCAGATTCCAAACCAAAAACGGGTCAGAAGTGTTACGCCAGGGGGAAACGCCAGAGCAGGGGGAATGAGAGGGGGAAACGCCAGAGCAGGGGGAATGAGAGGAGGAAACGCCAGAGCAGGGGGAATGAGAGGGGGAAACGCCAGAGCAGGGAGAATGAGAGGAGGAAACGCCAGAGCAGGGGGAATGAGAAGGGGAAACGCCAGAGCAGGGGGAATGAGAGGAGGAAACGCCAGAGCAGGGAGAATGAGAGGGGGAAACACCAGAGCAGGGAGAATGAGAAGGGGAAACACCAGAGGAGGGGGAATGAGAGGAGGAAACGCCAGAGGAGGGGGAATGAGAGGAGGAAACGCCAGAGCAGGGGGAATGAGAGGGGTGAACGCCAGAGCAGGGGGAATGAGAGGGGGAAACACCAGAGCAGGGGGAATGAGAGGGGGAAACACCAGAGCAGGGGGAATGAGAGGAGGAAACGCCAGAGCAGGGGGAATGAGAGGGGTGAAACGCCAGAGCAGGGGGAATGAGAGGGGGAAACACCAGAGCAGGGGGAATGAGAGGGGTGAAACGCCAGAGCAGGGGGAATGAGAGGGGGAAACACCAGAGCAGGGGGAATTCATTTAGAGATTATTTTCCACTGGACTTTGACGTTAATAAATAAGTGTTTTGGCCAAGTGGCTCTATATTTATGGTATTAAAAAGGTGGATTTAATTCCCCTTTTCTTTATTTATTTATTTATTTATTTATTTATTTATGTCGTGTTTCGTTGTGCATGATCAAAGCCCTGCTTTTTTCACAAATGGCACCAGGGCGAGGTGTCAACGTATCCAAAAGATGAGCTTTTAAACTAAAAACGTAACAATGTAAATGTAGCTTGATGATTTTATTCTGCAAAGTCATTTTAAAAAAAGAGACTTTGCCCCCCCCACCCCCTAATTTTCCATTGTTTTAATTTTTAATATTTTATTTTTTAAATTCATTTTTTCTTTCCTTCGCCTGTCAGTACATCCCTGTGCATCACAATGAATAGGGTGTGTGAGTTAGATGAATGGAAGATACATGTTTAGTATCTGGTTATAGGGTAATGGGGGCTAGGGGGGAATATAAGTGTCTTTGTTGTGTTTTAAAAAAGAAAAATGTCAAACCTGCTTCCCTTTGTTATTCCCAATACAGCCTGTAATAATTTATGAGCTTTGAGCAATAAACTTTTTTTTAGACTTTGGCTCCTGAGTTGGACACCTGGCTCAGGTGAGGATGTGGACCTGTACGTACCCTGGGCATGGTGAGGACCAGGTGTCCCGTGGTTTGGGACCTCTGAGCTGTCGAGCTGTCGGGCTTCACTTCGGCGGGCAGGACCATCTGAAATATCTGCAGAGTAAATTATTCACAGCTTTAATTAGTGAGATTAATGCGCTGATCTGGCACCGACGCCGTCCCAGTGTGTCAAATGACTTCCATCATTACCGGGCCTTTTTATAGAGAGAGAAGTAGAAGAGTGACCAGAATAGCTCGCATGGAGAACAGCGGCAATCAATCACTGGAGCCAAACACTGTGCAAACCAAAGTGATCCACGTGGGAGGAATTATTATACGCTTTTTTTACAGTTTTCAATTGACTTTTGATAGATACGAGGGGAAACCACGCTGACAGCAGGTAGAGGAAAAAAAAAGCTAACTCGTCCTCTAACCCGGCTGCTGTCAGAGGAAGCTGATTGGATCCAAAAGCTGACTCCTACAGTCAATTCCCTCTGCTCCACGGAGTCAGAAGGAATATTAAAGGCCGGAGTTGATTCATCACTGCGTAAATCACACCACCCGTCCAATCAGGCTGACCCCTGGCATAAAACAACCATCCATAAAGGCGCTAACAACTTCAAGTGGAGCCGTGATATTCAGGACTCTGAAGAACTCCCAACCTGCAGGATGAGTTCGCTGGAGGGTTGAAACCCGGGAACAGAAACGAAACAAGATGACACCTCTTGGATTTATGTGTCGCTAAACAGCTGTTTAATCAGGCGTAAAGGTTGCTGTGGTGCGTTTGTGGGAGATTAAAATCCTCCAAAAGGTTCCCTTCGGTGCTGCTGACACCAGATTTATAACCTCAGCACAACTTTTACATTTCAAAATAAAACGCAAACCAGAACAGGGACGGGGAAGGCCAATGCAGTTGAAAACCAT
Source organism: Etheostoma nigrum (assembly GCA_029931835.1). Classification (NCBI taxonomy): domain Eukaryota; kingdom Metazoa; phylum Chordata; class Actinopteri; order Perciformes; family Percidae; genus Etheostoma; species Etheostoma nigrum. The sequence continues at coordinate 27,077,577 of CM057248.1, forward strand.
CTTATTCAAATGGCTCGTTTTGGGAAAATTGGAAGCAAAGGTCCGGCTTGATCGGGGATTCAAGAAAAAGTCAGCCAGCAATGAATGCTGGATCTGAATACTTCCACCACTGATAGCCAGAAATGAACCTGAAGCAAGATACATTCTGAATCTCACACCTTTGGCCAGAGGTATTTCATGTATTCGATGCTTTGGCTGCTCAATTTGATTATCGAGAGAAAGAGTGGATGTCCTGCACAGCTAATATTTTGGAGGAAAATTAGTTCCCAGCAGGTGCAATAAACTGTCTCCATAAATGTATCTGAATGTGAGCGTTGGGAACATGTCCGATGACTCAGCTGCTCCCGACAGCCTTTTGTTGGCTCTAAATCTGACTCTGCATCCATCACACTTCCTCCTGCCCTCGACTCAGCAGCCGCAGACACCATCGCCACGAGTTCAGAGCGGCCTGTAATCACATAAGTCACGCCATACGGTCCACAAATCAGGATATAAGGAAGCAGAGTGTGAGAAGATAAGAGGAACACTGAGATTTTAGACAAATAATCAATCATTAATCGATTGCTGTCACATGACATTGTAGAGGTACACTTTCAGTGAACTAAGCAACACACAGTGCTGTGGAGTAAGGTCTGGCAGAAGAATTCTGGGATTGGAGGAAGAAAAAAACACTCTGGGTTGTTTGCATTTCTTTAAACCAATCCCACTCTTCTAGGGCGGCGCCGAGCCCCGGACGCAGCGACGGCGGCTCCGCTAGTCTCAGGGAGGAACTGGTTCTGGGGGGAACAGTTGCACCCCGCTAAAGTAAACACCACATCCAATATTAAATGAAGTTGACACAACACAGTAACGTGAGCTATTTAAATCAGCTGATACGTGGTTACACCTCATTGTCTCTTACCAGTGTATCTCCGTGTGGACTTCGTCCACAGCAATCCCACCAAACGGTCCCAACACGTCCCCGTTAGAGACGAGACGCCCTGAACATATGCTTTATAAAGCTTTACAATCATTCCCTCAAAGAACCAAGCAGACCTGCCTTGTTGCACCGTCCAAATGTTGTTCAAAACTTGACATTTTTAGCGTGTAGATCGCTAGCTCGGAGTTTGTTGCTGTCTCCTGAAGCGAACAGAGTTTGAGAGCGGACATCCGGCGTGTGAGCCACGGGCCTGGATGTTAGGCTTTAACCTGCAAAGTACTTCCTAAGATCCAGACTAGCTGCATCACTCATACTGCAAGCCACAAACCCACTAAACCTGTTGTCTACATGTATCTGTCAGCTTCACTCAGTAAAGCCCAAGATGCATTAGTTTAACCTATTAGTAAAGGATAGAAGGTCATAGGTTTAATTCCCCAAAAGGCTGGATTAATAAATATTGCCTTGCCAAGTACTGCTGCAGTGCCCATGAACAAGGAGCTTCACTGGCTGACAGCAGCAGTCTGTGGTTCAACCGGCCGCCTTCCAGTAGACACATATGGGGAATTAAACTCAGAAATAAACTAGTTTTCACTGAGAGATCTTTGGTTTAGAATTACGACACAAAGGAGTTACATTGCTTATGTTTTTAAAGACCCTTTCACACATGCAATGCAACCCTGAACTTCAAGATTCAAGAACTTTATTTGCCATTTGTGTTTTCACACATAGGAAAGGTTGTTACTCAGAGAGTCAAGTCGAGTTTAAAAAGACACACAAAGCATTTACATTATAAATAAATAAAATAATTGCACAAAACCATTAAAAAGTACAAATAAAAATAAATAAATTTGCATTCCTAAATTGCAAAAAGTATAATTGCATATCGCCCTTGGCCCCTAAAGACAGCCCCTTATAAGATATTGAAGTGCACAGTTATTATTAAATAAATAAATAAGATGCACAGGTGTATTGCACAGATATGTTTTGTTCCACTGGCCCTGAGCAAAATAGTTTGTTTTGGCCAAAAGTCTCACTGCAGCTGGAAAGAAGCTCTTATAAAACCTCTTTGTGAACTTATCACGGAGCTGCATGTAAAAACGCAAATTTCTGAATCGGTTCTGAATCAATTTCGGACCCTAACCAGTCTTAACCCAACCATCTCCCAAGTACCAAGTCCGTGTCGTGGCCACGTGAGCAAAGGGCTGGACGATATATAGATTTATGAGGCTAGATATTTTGGATATCATAATATTGTGACATGATGGTTTCAAAGGCTTCTTTTATTGTGACTGTAATTTCCAGTATTCATTACACCCCCAACCGGCCCCGTCAGACACCACCTACCAGCCTGGCTCTGTCCCAGGTTTCTCCCTAAAATAAGGGGACCAGATGTCTCAGACAACATCCGGGGACATTTTCAGCTCAGAAGCGTAAATACCTCCAAAACACGTCATGTTTTTAATTTTTGTAAAACTTAAAATGGGGACACTAGACCTAGAGCTGAGTATCGGATACAATATAAACTATTGAGGAAAGATTTTCCTTTGACATTGATGCAGTATGAAACGAGATCGCTGCAGTCGGCAGCAGAGAAACAAGCTACAATGGAAGTTAATGGGAGAATTGTCCAGCTTGTATTTACGTTCATAAAGTGCTCGTTTTGCTGCTGACAGACTCAGATTAATATTCTAAGTGTCTGATAACATTATGGAAAGGATTTCTAAGGAGGCTGACCTTTCTGTTAAAGAATAAGATCACTTTTTTAAAACATAAAAGTCCACCAGACTCCATGTAAATAATCAGTGATTTTAGCGTGTATAGAGCAGCATATCTCCACCAGACTCCATGTAAATAATCAGTAATTTTAGCGTGTATAGAGCAGCATATCTCCACCAGACTCCATGTAAATAATCAGTGATTTTAGCGTGTATAGAGCAGCATATCTCCACCAGACTCCATGTAAATAATCAGTGATTTTAGCATGTATAGAGCAGCATATCTCCACCAGACTCCATGTAAATAATCAGTGATTTTAGCGTGTATAGAGCTGCATATCTCCACCAGACTCCATGTAAATAGTCAGTGATTTTAGCGTGTATAGAGCAGCATATCTCCACCAGACTCCATGTAAATAATCAGTGATTTTAGCGTGTATAGAGCTGCATACCTCCACCAGACTCCATGTAAATAATCAGTGATTTTAGCGTGTATAGAGCAGCATATCTCCACCAGACTCCATGTAAATAATCAGTGATTTTAGCGTGTATAGAGCTGCATACCTCCACCAGACTCCATGTAAATAATCAGTGATTTTAGCGTGTATAGAGCAGCATATCTCCACCAGACTCCATGTAAATAATCAGTGATTTTAGTGTGTATAGAGCAGCATATCTCCACCAGACTCCATGTAAATAATCAGTGATTTTAGCGTGTATAGAGCAGCATATCTCCACCAGACTCCATGTAAATAATCAGTGATTTTAGCGTGTATAGAGCTGCATACCTCCACCAAACTCCATGTAAATAATCAGTGATTTTAGCGTGTATAGAGCTGCATACCTCCACCAGACTCCATGTAAATAATCAGTGATTTTAGTGTGTATAGAGCAGCATATCTCCACCAGACTCCATGTAAATAATCAGTGATTTTAGCGTGTATAGAGCAGCATATCTCCACCAGACTCCATGTAAATAATCAGTGATTTTTAGCGTGTATAGAGCAGCATATCTCCACCAGACTCCATGTAAATAATCAGTGATTTTAGCGTGTATAGAGCAGCATATCTCCACCAGACTCCATGTAAATAATCAGTGATTTTAGCATGGTAAAATACGGCTTTCTAAAACATCTCTGAGCTCTGAGCAGCGCTGCTCGATCGGCTCCGTCTGGTCAGAGTTTTCTTTCTTTCATTCCAGTATCGGGTCTGTCAGTCACAGTGAAAACCGGGGACATTTCTGGGGACAGATCCAGCCGGGGACACGGTCACCAAAACCGGGGACTGTCCCCGGAAACCGGGGACGTCTGGTCACCCTAGCCTAAAAGGGAGTTTTCCCTCGCTGCTATCACACTAAATGCTCTGGAGGAAACTACTAGAACTGTTGGGTCCTTGGAAACTATAGCGTGTTCTAGACCGTGAACCAGTGAATCTGTAAAGCGTTTCGAGAGACCTCTTGTTATGAATCGATACTATAAATAAAATTGAATATCGACATAAATGTATTTGGTCGGAAACATTGCGATATTTGATTTTCTTCATACCGCACAGCTCCACGCGAGCCCGTGTGCGAACAGAACAGCTCATTGTCTGGAAAGTTGGAAAGCGAGCGAGCGGCCGTTTTTAAAGAAGTTTCCAACATGCGGCTGGCGCCAAAACGGAAGAAACCAAAACATCCAAAGGTGATTTACACAAAGACGCCAATGCAAGGGTCTCACTGTAGAGATGTGGGAACTTAAGCGGCCTGTGCTGAAGGGCAGGAGCCTGTAATTAAGAGAGACGACGTCTGGACTCGATTCATTGGACATTGTGCTTGGTTCATATGTGAAAATGGCTAATGTAATTCCTTCATTTGTGTTAAATATCAATCAATAAAGTATCATTAAACAAGTGAAGAAGGCTCTGAAACAAGGATCTAAGACCTTCATAAAAAGGTGACATTTGCATAAATGTGGATTTTTTGTTGTTGTTGGATTCTTCGACGCTGCAGAGGCCAACATCAGAAATAATTCGGCAAAAATGGATTGTAAATCTCTCTCGAAAAACAGTTACTGAGCAATAATCTGATCTGAATCTCTGCTGCTGCCCTTTCAGATGTTAGACATCCTGAATGCACGCGTTGAGAAGCCAGAACAGTGTTGTCCTCATGTTGTCCTCATGTTGTCCTCATGTTGTCCTATATCAATGTTCTTTTTAATCCCCCAAAATAACTTGATTGATTCCACCCAACGCTCTTTGCCAAGTACAAATCTCTACTTTCATTCATTTTGGGGCGTCTTATTCAATTTTATAGCATTGTAAAACAAATGGAAGTGTTTTTGAAATAGTATTGAGTAAAAGTTGACATATTCCAGTCTGTGATTATCATCAACATCCATTCCTTTAATTTTAGTCTCAATAATTCCTAATTTCTGCTTTTCTAACTCAAACATTAGGTATAATTTCCTATAAATGAGGGTTATTGACTATAAATTCCAAAAATAACTGTAAAACTAAAGTTAATAAGTTAGTGTTACGTAGTATTGAAAACGTAAAAAAAAGTGACAAACATTGAAAAAAAGGGACAAAAGTGTTGAAAAAAGGACAAAAACATAAGAAAAAGTTCAAAAAAAATCGCTAAAAAGCGTCAACTAAAGTGTTGATTTTCAATTTTGACGGGAAGAGAACACGAGGGTTAAGAAACAAAAGGTTATGAACTAATATATGATCAGATCTCCACAGCGTACCTTTCCTTTGACTGTGACTCTGGCGTAGGTTGGCTGGACATCCAGGACGATCAGCGAGGTGTCCATGTGTCTGTGGGGGGGAGACGGGGAGGTCAGTTTATATAAAGAGACCCGGGTGCAGTGGTGTCTGAAGACTACAGGGACCAGCTGAGTCAACGGAGAGCTTTGGTCACACATACATTACAACCTGCGATCACTAGAGCCGCTGAGCTGTAGAGCGGCAGCAGGACTTTAAAGGTCCATGTTCTGCTCATCTTCAGGTTCATAACTGTATTTAGAGGTTGTACCAGAATAGGTTTCCATGGTTTCATTTTCAAAAAGCACCATACTTTTGTTGTTCTGCACATTGCTGCAGATCCTGTTTTCCCCCTGTGTGTTCAGGTCTCTGTTTTATCTCCAGAGTGAGACATCTCACTAGTTTTATCTCCAGGGTGAGACATCTCACTAGTTTTATCTCCAGAGTGAGACATCTCACTAGTTTTATCTCCAGAGTGAGACATCTCACTAGTTTTATCTCCAGAGTGAGACATCTCACTAGTTTTATCTCCAGAGTGAGACATCTCACTAGTTTTATCTCCAGAGTGAGACATCTCTCTAGTTTAATCTCCAGAGTGAGACATCTCACTAGTTTTATCTCCAGAGTGAGACATCTCACTAGTTTTATCTCCAGAGTGAGACATCTCACTAGTTTTATCTCCAGAGTGAGACATCTCACTAGTTTTATCTCCAGAGTGAGACATCTCTCTAGTTTTATCTCCAGACTGAGACATCTCACTAGTTTTATCTCCAGAGTGAGACATCTCACTAGTTTTATCTCCAGAGTGAGACATCTCACTAGTTTTATCTCCAGAGTGAGACATCTCACTAGTTTTATCTCCAGAGTGAGACATCTCACTAGTTTTATCTCCAGAGTGAGACATCTCACTAGTTTTATCTCCAGAGTGAGACATCTCTCTAGTTTTATCTCCAGACTGAGACATCTCACTAGTTTTATCTCCAGAGTGAGACATCTCACTAGTTTTATCTCCAGAGTGAGACATCTCACTAGTTTTATCTCCAGAGTGAGACATCTCACTAGTTTTATCTCCAGAGTGAGACATCTCCTAGTTTTATCTCCAGATGAGACATCTCACTAGTTTTATCTCCAGAGTGAGACATCTCACTAGTTTTATCTCCAGAGTGAGACATCTCACTAGTTTTATCTCCAGAGTGAGACATCTCACTAGTTTTATCTCCAGAGTGAGACATCTCACTAGTTTTATCTCCAGAGTGAGACATCTCACTAGTTTTATCTCCAGAGTGAGACATCTCACTAGTTTTATCTCCAGAGTGAGACATCTCACTAGTTTTATCTCCAGAGTGAGACATCTCACTAGTTTTATCTCCAGAGTGAGACATCTCACTAGTTTTATCTCCAGAGTGAGACATCTCACTAGTTTTATCTCCAGAGTGAGACATCTCACTAGTAACTAAATGAATGAAAGTAGAGATTTGTACTTGGCAAAGAGCGTTGGGTGGAATCAATCATGTTATTTTGGGGAATTAAGCAGAACATTGATATAGGACAACATGGAGACAACATGAGGGCAACATGAGGGCAACATGAGGACAACATGAGGACAACATGAGGACAACATGGGGACAACATGAGGGCAACATGAGGGCAACATGAGGGCAACATGAGGACAACATGGGGACAACATGAGGGCAACATGAGGGCAACATGAGGACAACATGGGGACAACATGAAGACAACATGGGGACAACATGAGGGCAACATGAGGACAACATGAGGACAACATGGGGACAACATGAGGGCAACATGAGGGCAACATGAGGGCAACATGAGGACAACATGAAGACAACATGAGGACAACATGAGGACAACATGAGGGCAACATGAGGACAACATGAAGACATCATGAGGACAACATGAAGGCAACATGAGGACAACATGAGGACAACATGAAGACAACATGAGGACAACATGAGGAAAACATGAGGACAACATGAAGACAACATGAGGACAACATGAAGACAACATGAGGACAACATGAGGGCGACATGATATTTATGAATGAAGATGTCGAGGTTTTGGGCTCGTGGTTTCGTACCTGTACACGGCGAGGTCTAAGACGACGGTGTTGTTGTCTTCGTCTTCAGTCAGAGAGAAGTCCAGTCTGTAAGAACACCAAGAGACTGATTAATAAACAAACTGGTTCAACCGCAGAGCTAAAAAATAGTTTTTCGGAGTCAAAAGTTCAAATAAAAAACCTCTTATCAAGGTTATCAATGTTGTGTCTTCCACCCAATGATTTTTCTTTTGCAACGTTTGTCAAATTTTTCTGAGCCTTTTGAAATTTCGACATCTTTTCACATTTTTGTCACTTTATCTGACATTTGTTCACATCTTACTCACTTTTATTCACATTTTTCTCTCTTTTTTTACACTTTTTTAAAAGTTATTTTACCAGTTGTTTGTTTTTCCAAATGCTATAAAATTGACAAAAAACACAAATTCAATGAAAGTAGTGAACTGATTATTAATTTAACGTGTGAGGAGCGTTGTTGGGAACCATCCACGTTACTTTTTTGGACAATTTGTTTGAAAGAAACCCAAATTTCTGATGTAGAAAATTTTTGGAAAGGGGTCAGATTAGACCCGAAGACACCAGCGGGGTTAAATAGACTAATGTACAAAGCTGCTGCCAGTGCGTCCACACAGTGCTGAAATGTAACTAAGTACATCATTAAGTACATATTTGAGGAACTTATACTTCACTTGAGTATTTCCATGTTCCACTTTACATTTACTCCAGTAAAGTATAACGCCACATACACATCAACGCAGCAGGAACACTGACAGGGGAACATTTCACTGCAACCCACTGTACATACTTTTATTAGAGCCCGACCGATAAAGGATTTTTAAGGCCGATACAAATACAAATATTTGGTTATTTAAAAATCAAATATGCCGGCATATCGATGATAAATATAAAAAACAAAACAGAAACGCGTTACAAAACAAACAGATTTCCCTAACATTAGTTATTTGTTATTTATGAGTTCTCATTAAAATAATATGATAATTTGTTTTATTGTCACAACAGTAATCAAAATATATTAAAGTTAAAAATACAAACTTAAGATATGAAACTTAAAGTCCTTTGAACAAAAACACATTAACAAAAAAAAAACAATCAGTGTTGCCAACAAGGACGTTGTAGAGCGTCCTCTGGTGGACAGACTATGTAACGCCATCACTAACAGGGACGTTGTAGAGCGTCCTCTGGTGGACAGACTATGCAACGCCATCACTAACAGGGACGTTGTAGAGAGTCCTCTGGTGGACAGACTATGCAACGCCATCACTAACAGGGACGTTGTAGAGCGTCCTCTGGTGGACAGACTATGCAACGCCATCACTAACAGGGACGTTGTAGAGCGTCCTCTGGTGGACAGACTATGCAACGCCATCACTAACAGGGACGTTGTAGAGCGTCCTCTGGTGGACAGACTATGCAACGCCATCACTAACAAGGACGTTGTAGAGCGTCCTCTGGTGGACAGACTATGCAACGGCATCACTAACAGGGACGTTGTAGAGCGTCCTCTGGTGGACAGACTATGCAACGGCATCACTAACAGGGACGTTGTAGAGCGTCCTCTGGTGGACAGACTATGCAACGGCATCACTAACAGGGACGTTGTAGAGCGTCCTCTGGTGGACAGACTATGCAATGCCATCACTAACAGGGACGTTGTAGAGCGTCCTCTGGTGGACAGACTATTCAACGGCATCACTAACAGGGACGTTGTAGAGCGTCCTCTGGTGGACAGACTATGCAACGGCATCACTACATTGAACACCCTGTTGTGTCCTCAGCATCTCTGCCTGTTTATCACCACGCCTTTACACGTCTCTGCTGACTGTGTGTACTGATTACTAACAAAACAGAGTGTAAAATGTAGTTTCCCCACTGGGGTTCAATAAACAGTATACATTATTATTATTAATTATTATTATTATTATTAACACCTGTGCCACTGGCAATAAACAAGAGACAACATATCAGCGGAAACCACAGCAAAACGATGCACACCATTTTGAGATCTAACTTGCCCCTTACTTCGGAAAGAGATCTGCAGAGTAGTGCACGGGGAGAGATAAATAATGATTTGATCCAAGGTGAACCAAGGTTAAATAAATAATGGTTTGAACCAAGGTTAAATAAATAATGGTTTGATCCAAGGTGAACTGTTGATAGAAAACGTGCTTACTTGGGCTCGTTGACGTTCATGACTCGGCCTTCAGCAGTGATCAGCGTCCTCGGGGCCTTCGGCTTCTTCTCCTTCTCCCTGCAGGGAAACAGCAAAGCATGAGTGTGTGTGTGTGTGTGTGTGTGTGTGTGTGTGTGTGTGTGTGTGTGTATAAAAAGGGTGGATTGACAAACGACAGTAGCAAAATTATGAGGTCTTTGGGGTGAAGGAGAGAGCCACATTCATAAAGAGAACAGATAACGTGAGTTTTACTATAACACACACACACACACAGCACACACACACACACACACACACAGATCATTCAAATCAGTCAAAGTTTGCAGAAGGCAAACAGAAACATATATATACACAATACATATATACAGTATATATATATATATATATATATATATATATATATATATATATACACACAGTATATATACAGTATATATACATACATATATGAACAGATGGTGTGTGGACTAGAGCTGGGTAATATATCAATATAATATTGATATTGTGATATGAGACTAGATATCGTCTTAGATTTTGGATACCGTAATATAAATATATATATATATATATATATATGGAATAAGTGTCTTTTCCTGGTTGTAAAGGCTGCGTTACAGTAACGTGATGCCATTTCCTGATCTTACCCGACTGTTGTAGCTGTTCTATTATTCGCCTTTACCCCCCTTAGTCATTATATCCACATTACTGATGGTTATCTACTACAATATCGTTGCAGTATCAACATCGAGGATTTTCTCCATATCGCCCAGCCCTAGCGTGGACATCCAAGAAGAAATATCAGTCGCACAGGCCGAGAGATGTGCTGCTACTTGAGGTAATAAATCAAGAGAGAAGTGGGCTCATGGTCTCATAGACTTCTATAGAAACAGACTTCTTTTTGGAGCCGGTGGTGTCGCCCCCTGCTGGAAGTAAGCTGGGCTGCAGGAGCTGCAGCATTGGCATCACTTTCCAGACCCGGCAGCGTCGCCTATTATTTTTTAACAGTCTATGGTTGAGACCTGGTCTAAGATCGGTTGAGACCTGGTCTAAACTGCATAATAAACTCTGAAAATGAGCGTCTCCAAGAAACGGATCCCAATATTAAGTATTCATAAATCGTCTCTGGATGGAACTACATCACTCACGCTAAACTGAAGCCACACAGACCGCCACCTAAAGACTTCACCATCTGCTGTCCAACCAGTGACTCCATGAACCACATCAGGCAGGGAACAAGGTCCATCTATTAGGCCCACTGAGCAGCAGATGAAGCAGTCTGCAGGTGGGTGTGTAGCGCTCTGCTGAGGGTCACGACATCCTTCACAACATCTCCGCCTCCATTTTAAGATCTTACTGTTTGTTTTTAAATGTCTTAATGGGCTGGCACCATCATATTTATCTGATATGCTGATTTTGCACACTCCAGTCAGAGCACTCAGGTCCAGGACCAGGTGCTGTTAGACTGTCCCAGAACCAGACTGAAGACCAGGGGGGACAGATCTTTCTCAGTAGCAGGTCCAGGTGGGACTCTCTCCCTCTCAACATTAGAGCAGCTTCCTCTGTGGAGAGTTTTAAATCACTTTTAAAAACTCATCTTTTTGCTCTGGCTTTTACCATAAGCTGAGCTGTGACATTTTATTGTTATTGATTTGAGCAAAGTTGTCTGTTTTTTGTTGTTTTTTGGCATATTCTGTTTTAGATGGGTTTTTCCGGTTATTTATTATGCTTTTATCTTATGATGTTATCTATACTTGGGGCAGTAGTGACTGTTGTGTTCGAAGAGCCTTCAATTGGCTGAATGGATGTTAAGATCATGTTTTTATTACAGCTACCTGCCATGAGTTTATTTATCTTATTTATTTGATTAGGATGCACATTAATGAACATTTCTGTAAATGCGCCAGTGTTAGCCAATTGGCTATTCTTCAACTGTAGTTTGACCCCAGGACAACAGGAGGGTTAAAAAAAAATGTTTTTTTAAATTACTAACAAATAATCAAAGTTATTTAAAAATCAAATCGTGAACAGGGTGAACTGAGATCGCAATTCTACAACGGTTAATCGTGTAGGCCTGGTTAAAACCCTTTGGTGCCCCCTTTTCAACGCCTCAATTGCGTTAATCTACAAATAAACAACTTATTCTGAGAACAAAGAAGCCGCCGCCATAACTCTTGCATGAAAATCAGAGAGCGCCACACATTCAGAGACTCTATGACAAGAAGAAGCTGTTCTGGTGGCTTGTGGTGGAACACCTCACCAACACACTTCATGTTCTGCTTTCCTTTACTTTTCACCCATCTGTAATTCCCCATTTTAGCAGCCAACTGGATATAATGGAGCAGGGACTCCGAATAATAGACACGGGCCATCTATTAGAGTCCCTCTCTACCAACAAATTACAACAATTTGTCTGATAATTTGCGGTTATTTTCCAGGTGATCTGTGAAGACTGTCAGCCATTGTGTGTTGGGGATGAGTTGGGGTGAGGCAGAGGGCAAGTATCCACTCCTAAATATGAAACCATAACCCATCTTCATCCATCTGCCTCCCAGTTCAGACAGAAGCTTTTCCCTCCACCCGCCCTGTTATCTTGTCAACAAAAAGTTTAGCAATCTACAATCCATGGAAACATTTTAGAATTAGCATTATTCGGTGTTATAAATCACGTTAAATAGCTGGTGTCACGTCTTTATGCAAACATTTAACAACCCACCACACGTTATCTCTCTTTGTGTATCTCCACCCGTCCATGTAACCCACTTACATTTAGTAACTGCACCCATTTGTCAGTTTTCCTCGACCTTAAGGCTTCTGCTGTGTGCTCAGGTTCAGCCGCGCAGGCTGCAGGTTGGATTCTTCCTGCAAATTCATCTTTCCTGACAATCCAGTGACTGCTCGACTGCCTGCGTCAAGTCAGCGCGCTCTGACAGCCGATAAAAACGGCAACACCACATCACCCTGATTTTATGCTTGGACAGCATGCAGGCCTGGGCTGATTTTCTGTGACAGTGATTAGGCGGAGGGGCCTGTCACTGGTCGGCTTCTCCTCCACTGGGTTTCCTCAGATAAGGCTAATGCAAGGGTGAGAAACTGATGTCTTATTAATAGAAAGACGGTTCAATGGGCTCCTTCCTCTTCCTTTGTAACACCCCCCCCCCCCCGACAAATACATGCACCTAAAGCCACTGACACTGCTGAATCTGTCTTCATATCTCACACACACACACACACACACACACACACACACACACACACACACACACACACACACACAGCTGCTGAATCTTCATTTCAGATCCACAAAGGTCAGTTTAAGAGACTTTCCTCAGACTTTGAGAGACTCTAGTCTCGCTCATCCCGCTAATCATTTCCGGGTTAGCTCTCCACCAATCAGATCGGTCATTCGAGTCCGACTGCCGGCAGTGCCCGCCTTCCAACCGAGCATGTCAGGTCGGCCAAAATGAAGGTCGCCGCCCCCCCGACGGACAACGGCACGGAGCACACCGGACAGATTCGAGTCCACAAACCTCGGGGAAACACTGGTATTTCTGGTTCAAGAAAGATCTCCTACATTCAACTCTTATGACAAAAGTAGCGTTACGTGACATGTCTTCTTTGAAGAGTGCAAGAAAAGACATTTAGAAACGGACGGATCAATCCACTAATGTCAGGAAACTAACACTGAAACACCTTCAGGGGACTGTAAAGACTACTACAAACTACTATTTTTTGTGACTTATTGCCCCTCTTCATTCTAACCCCAACCGGTCGTCAGACACCGCCTACCAAGAGCCTGGGCCTGGGCCTGGGTCTGGGTCTGGGCCTGGGTCTGGGTCTGGGCCTGGGTCTGGCCCTGGGTCTGGGCCTGGGTCTGGGTCTGGGTCTGGGTCTGTCCCAGGTTTCTGCCTAAAAGGGAGATTTTCCTCGCCACTGTCGCCCTGTTGCTTGCTCTGGAGGAAACTACTAGACCTGTTGGGTCCTTGTAAAATCTGGAGTGTGGTCTAGACCTGCTCTATCTGTAAAGTGTCTCGAGATAACTCTTTGTTATGAATTGATACTATAAATAAAATTGAATTGAAATTAAAGAGATTCCCGTGGGCAGGAGACGCAGCGCGGTATTTCTTCTACAGTGTTCGTCATACGCAGCTCAGCTATTCATGACTCTGTGGCTCGAGGTGTTATGGAAACTAAACGCTGTGAGTCAGCGCTGGAACAACTATTGCAGTCCGTGGGCTCGAGACTGATTTTCAGCATCTTAAGATGCTTTATTCGGGACACCGGGGTAGCTCACCCGGCAGAGCGCGTACCCATGTACAGAAGCTCAGTCCTCGCCGCAGCCGTCCTATCTAACAAAGCCTAAAATGCCAAAAAATATACATGTTTTATACTTAGAATCACAAAGACGTGTTTCGTGTTCATGTGTTAAAAGAAAACAGACTAATTATAAATACTCTGTCATATACTGTCATGGCATAGGTTTTGTTTCAACATTGGGCGTCACACACTTCATTTCCTGAGTCTGAAATCATTGGAAAGCATGTATTTACAGGTAAGAAGTAGAGCTGGATCCGAATATACGGATATTCTAGGTTGGGTAGTTCTACAATTTTCTATTTTAGGGTTCGAAAATTTGCTTTTTGTTTTTGTTTTTCCTTTAATACTGTAACAACCTTTGGAGAAACGCATCCCAACGTCCCGTTGCGGTGGCCAGTCATGTAATCTAGAAGGATATATGCACATACAGTGGGTACGGAAAGTATTCAGACCCCTTTAAATTTTTCACTCTTTGTTTCATTGCAGCCATTTTCCAAAAATCAAAAAAGTTCATTTTATTTCTCAGTAATGTACACTCAGCACCCCATCTTGGACAGAAAAAAACAGAAATGTAGAAATTTTTGCAAATTTATTAAAAAACAAAAACTGAAATATCACATGGTCATAAGTATTCAGACCCTTTGCCGTGACCCTCATATGTAACTCAGGTGCTGTCTATTTCTTCTGATCATCCTTGAGATGGTTCTACACCTTCATTGGAGTCCAGCTGTGTTTGATTATACTGATTGGACTTGATTAGGAAAGCCACACACCTGTCTATATAAGACCTTACAGCTCACAGTGCATGTCAGAGCAAATGACAATCATGAGGTCAAAGGAACTGCCTGAGGAGCTCAGAGACAGAATTGTGGCAAGGCACAGATCTGGTCAAGGTTACAAAAAAATTTCTGCTGCACTTAAGGTTCCTAAGAGCACAGTGGCCTCCATAATCCTCAAATGGAAGACGTTTGGGACGACCAGAACCCTTCCTAGAGCTGGCCATCCGGCCAAACTGAGCTATCGGGGGAGAAGAGCCTTGGTGAGAGAGGCAAAGAAGAACCCAATGGTCACTGTGGCTAAGCTCCAGAGATGCAGTCGGGAGATGGGAGAAAGTTGTAGTAAGTCAACCATCACTGCAGCAATCCACCAGTCGGGGCTTTATGGCAGAGTGGCCCGAAGGAAGCCTCTCCTCAGTGCAAGACACATGAAAGCCCGCATGGAGTTTGCTAAAAAACACCTGAAGGACTCCAAGATGGTGATAAATAAAATCCTCTGGTCTGATGAGACCAAGATAGAACTTTTTGGCCTTAATTCTAAGCGGTATGTGTGGAGAAAACCAGGCACTGCTCATCACCTGTCCAATACAGTCCCAACAGTGAAGCATGGTGGTGGCAGCATCATGCTGTGGGGGTGTTTTTCAGCTGCAGGGACAGGACGACTGGTTGCAATCGAGGGAAAGATGAATGCGGCCAAGTACAGGGATATCCTGGACGAAAACCTTTTCCAGAGTGCTCTGGACCTCAGACTGGGCCGAAGGTTTACCTTCCAACAAGACAATGACCCTAAGCACACCGCTAAAATAACGAAGGAGTGGCTTCACAACAACTCCGTGGCTGTTCTTGAATGGCCCAGCCAGAGCCCTGACTTAAACCCAATTGAGCATCTCTGGAGAGACCTGAAAATGACTGTCCACCAACGTTTACCATCCAACCTGACAGAACTGGAGAGGATCTGCAAGGAGGAATGGCAGAGGATACCCAAATCCAGATGTGAAAAACTTGTTGCATCTTTCCCAAAACGACTCATGGCTGTATTAGATCAAAAGGGTGCTTCTACTAAATACTGAACAAAGGGTCTGAATACTTATGACCATGTGATATTTCAGTTTTTGTTTTTTAATAAATTTGCAAAAATTTCTACATTTCTGTTTTTTTCTGTCCAAGATGGGGTGCTGAGTGTACATTACTGAGAAATAAAATGAACTTTTTTGATTTTTGGAAAATGCCTGCAATGAAACAAAGAGTGAAAAATTTAAAGGGGTCTGAATACTTTCCGTACCCACTGTATATTCTCTTTTGGGGAGCTCACAGATGCCAGCTGATATCACCGTACTGACAGAGAGAGACAGGAAAGTGTGTGTGAGTGTGTTAGAGAGAGATGAAGCACAGCGAGAAGACACACACCTAATTAACACCCAGGCACGAGGGAACCATTAAGGGTGAGCACTAATTAGCAGCGAGACGGGAAAATTAATTATTTCTTTTTTAAACACTGTGTCGACTCACTACCGGCCAGTCGGAAACATGCTTCCGTTTGATTGGTGCACAAAAAAAACGCCTGACTAACGTGATATTGGCCGTTTGTTCCTCCCCTCTAAAACGAGGTAGATGCTAGATCGGATCCGCTAGACATCAACGTCAAAGGAGCGTTATTATGGATCCCTCGTAACTTCAAGGCAAGACTCGCCCTAGCAGCTCGATTGGTTGGGGTTGGGCATTGACCTCGAGCCGATTGGTCAGGGGATAGGACCTGAACAAGTGGACGTCTTAAGTGGTCTATGAACAGTATTTAACAGTATAAGTTAAGTTTTGTAGTTCTGACTCTCCGGCTGCAGTTCGCTGTTTTGGCCACTGGGTGTCGCTACATCACCAACTGTTATCCAGCTGAGAGGCTCAGCTTCAACAGAACAAATCAGCTTCCAGAAACCCTTCAGATACACTCTGATCATTATCTGCTCACACACACACACACACACACACACACACACACGGCGGGTCTTGCCTAGAAGTTGCGTGGGTTCCATGATAACGCGTAAAAGGACGTGCCTCATGGCCCGCCTTATTCTGCCTCTGATTGGCTAACCCTGAGATTCTTACCGTGCCCCTAACCAATCGCCACTCCCCATGCCTTAACCCACCTACGTTGACCATTCTAGCAGATCCCATTTAGGATCTACCCTAATCTGACCCACAGGAGTGTTTTCCGTCCTCATATCTCATATTTAAACATGTTAACGTTGAAACGGTCGCAGTTTGGTTAGGTTTAGGCACCAAATCTACACCTATGATAGGCATCCTCCAGCTCGTCAGCTGATTCTTTAGTCACAAATGTAAAAAACTAATCGTCAGAGCTAAATCCTCTGTGACCCTCTGAACCTGGTCCCGTCGGCCCCGGTTACAGTACGGCTCGTTCTCCGCTGCAGGAACAAACCTGAAGACTTCTCATTAACCCGGCGGATGAACCTGGACTGAACGTCCTCTCGTCTGTCTTAGCTAATTGTGTCGTGTCAAAGCATGATAGTTACGTCTGTTTTTCTTGATGTTGAACATCTGTTTCCTTCCATCTGGTACGGAAAACAAATCACTTTAAACCTTAGCCACATCGCCAATAAGGGGACGGATTGATTTATCTATTTCCCACAGTGATTAGTTAAGAATGCAGCACACACGTTAGCCTAAGCACATTGCAGAGTCATTATTCATTAACACTGGTGTAAAACCTAAATTGAAGCTGTATGAGGGCACTCCAGCAGTGTTGGTCTGTTTCTCCTGGTTTTAGGAAATCCTAGTGCTTCAGCATGCAGTGAGATTTTAGGAGATGTTCTTCCATCAGTCTGTGTTTGTCTCATTCCGGTTTCAACATAACAGAAAACCAGCCCCATAAAGAACTGGTTTTCCATTTTGGTGTGGAAGAACTTCACTGGTTTGCAAAGACCCCTGACCTGCCTTGTTTCTCTCATAATGACTTAAGATCCAGAGGTCAGATAGCAGGGTCTTTCCCGATCCAGAATGGGTCGTTGGCTTAGGTGGGGGGGCGGGGGGGGACTACACACAGCAGTAACCATGATCCGTCCTGGTACAGTACACAAAACTAGTCTGTGTTACCTTATTTGACAGAAGTCTATGCATTCACCTGTTATTTCTGACAATTTGATTAACAGAAATATATTATGCTTGAGTAAATAAAACCCTAATTAACAAAACTAAGAATAATAACATATGTATATTTAAATAAATCATCGGGAGAGTCCAGTACAGCTGGACAATAAAACTGAGATTCGCCATCATATTCTAGTTTACGTTCTACGTGTTCAACGCTTCTTTGATAAATTGCTCTTAAACAGTCAGAAGGGATTTAAAGTGCTATTTTAACTCTCAATTGTTATCATTTTGGCGCTGGTGTTCCTTTGGGGGATGGCTAAAACCTCTTTGGGGGGCGCCAAATATTCCTCTATGAAGGTCAAACCCTGAGATAGTCTCTCATTCCCAGATTTATCTCCACAGCGCTTTAGAGTAAGGTCCACACTACAGACACATCTGGGATTGGGTTCAAAAAAGAACGCTCGGAGTTGTTTGCATCTCTTTTGCACAATCAAAATTGTCTTAAAAAAACAGCCATTTTTAGCACGTAGCTTGTTAGCTCGAAGTCTGTTGCCGTTTCCGGTAGCGAAGGGATAAAGCATCCGGCGCATGTCCGGCTTCATGCTGGAAATGTACTTCCGTTGATCCAGACTAGACATCTGATGATTTAAATTCTTCATTCGGTTAAAACAGAGTTAAAAACCACCAAATATTTCAAAAAAGTGGCTTGAAACTTGATAAAAAGTCGACTGCTGACAGCTTCTGGCAGACAACTGCAACACTGACGCATGCACCAAGGGGGTATGACCCCATCAACAGGATACTAAAACGGGCCGTTACCTTGAATGAAATGAGTTTTTGGGTTTGAACATTGTTGGAAACATTTGGTTCAATGTAAGTACACAACTCAACAACATACAGAACGTAGGTATTGTAGTTTTTAGACATTTGAATGTGGAAATGTTACACAATATACCTTTAAAGTTTTAATTCTGGGTTGTGGAAGAGTTATCCATTGTCTAGTTTTTGGAATAGAGCTAATTCAACATGTATCCACACATATCTCCATGACAGACCGACACATCATCCCAAGACCTCCCCCAACAGTCACATCCCTGTGTCCACATACTTTTGGCCATTATTCAATTTCAATTCAATTTTATATAACAGTTATCTCACTGCGCTTTTCATAAAAGAGCAGGTCTAGACTGTACTCTGTGATGTTATTTACAGAAACCCAACAGTTCCCATTCGTGTGTGTGTGTGTGTGTGTGTGTGTGTGAGCAGATAATGATCAGAGTGTATCTGAAGGGTTTCTGGAAGCTGATTTGTTCTGTTGAAGCTGAGCCTCTCAGCTGGATAACAGTTGGTGATGTAGCGACACCCAGTGGTCAAAACAGCGAACTGCAGCCAGAGAGTCAGAACTAGTAACCTGAGACTATTTAGCAGCGGCACCGTGGCTCTGTCTTACCTAAGTCTTACCTACTGCACCTTTAATGGGATCAAATCATCATCTTGAATAGAGAGCACTTACTTCTCCTTTGCTTTCTTTTTCTCCTCCAGGTGACGGTGAGCCTCTACACGGGATTCAGGAGTGAATGAACACGGCGTTTCCCAGAATTCCTTCTCCCGCCGCACTTCATCCAAGTCGGGGTTCACCACGTTCTCCTCCGCGTCCTGGTTCTCCTGGTTCTCCTCCAACACTGGACTACACAGACAGAAAACATCCAACCCTTGAACCAGACATCATAATAAAGATTTAGTGTTTTATCTTTCCTACAAGTGGAGTTTCATCTCATTCAGTCCTGCAGACTGCGATCCTTTTACTTAAAGAAGCAAACTTTATCTCCTCTAGTTCTGCGAGTCAGTCCAGTTTGCAGGCTGTTTATTTACTTATTTATTACACTCTTCTGCCACATTTTAGTGGGAAGTTATTTTTTATAGATATAAAAAAATCTCTCCTCAAAGTCTTTAATGATCTGTACAATATGGGTTAGCCTCTGCCCGGAGAGCCTTGAGGAAAAAATGTTTTTACAATTTTAACAATTGATGTGTGATAAATATGGTTGCTGCTTCTTTACTTGTGCAAGCCTCTCCATCTTTCAATATTTATTTAATTATTTATATGTATATACTGTGTGTATAGACTTCAGGCTGCTGATGTTGGTACTCACGCTGGTTTGTTGATGTCGGTGTACCAGCGGCCATCGAAGCCCGGTTTCCTCTCCTTGGTTCCTTTCTCCTCTCCAGCTTTCCCCCTCTGCGCCTCCTCTCTCTCCCTGGCTCTCCTCTGCAGGTATTCCTTCTCCTGCTCCCAGACTTGTCTCCTGGCCTCCTCCAGTCCCTGAGAGGCTGCAATCCTCTCCGAGCGTCTGATCTCCGTCCCGTCCAGACACTGAGGACAGCAATTAATTCAATTCAATTTTATTGTTAGTATCAAATCATAACAAGAGTTATCTCAGGAGACTTTACAGATAGAGCAGGTCTAGACCGCTCTATAATTTACAGATAGAGCAGGTCTAGACCGCTCTATAATTTACAGATAGAGCAGGTTTAGACCGCTCTATAATTTACAGATAGAGCAGGTTTAGACCGCTCTATAATTTACAGATAGAGCAGGTCTAGACCGCTCTATAATTTACAGATAGAGCAGGTTTAGACCGCTCTATAATTTACAGATAGAGCAGGTCTAGACCACTCTATAATTTACAGATAGAGTAGGTCTAGACCGCTCTATAATTTACAGATAGAGCAGGTCTAGACCGCTCTATAATTTACAGATAGAGCAGGTCTAGACCGCTCTATAATTTACAGATAGAGCAGGTCTAGACCTCTCTATAATTTACAGATAGAGCAGGTCTAGACCGCTCTATAATTTACAGATAGAGCAGGTCTAGACCGCTCTATAATTTACAGATAGAGCAGGTCTAGACCGCTCTATAATTTACAGATAGAGCAGGTCTAGACCGCTCTATAATTTACAGATAGAGCAGGTCTAGACCGCTCTATAATTTACAGATAGAGCAGGTCTAGACCGCTCTATAATTTACAGATAGAGCAGGTCTAGACCGCTCTATAATTTACAGATAGAGCAGGTCTAGACCGCTCTATAATTTACAGATAGAGCAGGTCTAGACCTCTCTATAATTTACAGATAGAGCAGGTCTAGACCGCTCTATAATTTACAGATAGAGCAGGTCTAGACCGCTCTATAATTTACAGATAGAGCAGGTCTAGACCGCTCTATAATTTACAGATAGAGCAGGTCTAGACCGCACAATAATTTACAGATAGAGCAGGTCTAGACCGCTCTATAATTTACAGATAGAGCAGGTCTAGACCGCACAATAATTTACAGATAGAGCAGGTCTAGACCACTCTATAATTTACAGATAGAGCAGGTCTAGACCACTCTATAATTTACAGATAGAGCAGGTCTAGACCGCTCTATAATTTACAGATAGAGCAGGTCTAGACCGCACAATAATTTACAGATAGAGCAGGTCTAGACCACTCTATAATTTACAGATAGAGCAGGTCTAGACCACTCTATAATTTACAGGTAGAGCAGGTCTAGACCGCTCTATAATTTACAGATAGAGCAGGTCTAGACCACTCTATAATTTACAGATAGAGCAGGTCTAGACCACTCTATAATTTACAGATAGAGCAGGTCTAGACCACTCTATAATTTACAGATAGAACAAGTCTAGACCGCTCTATAATTTACAGATAGAGCAGGTCTAGACCTCTCTATAATTTACAGATAGAGCAGGTCTAGACCTCTCTATAATTTACAGATAGAGCCGGTCTAGACCGCTCTATAATTTACAGATAGAGCAGGTCTAGACCGCTCTATAATTTACAGATAGAGCTGGTTGGGTTGAAACACCCCCCAAAATCACAGCCCAATGGAGCAGAATCAGGCTCCTATTCTGACTAGACTGAGCAGGTGACGCCCTTTCCTGACCCTGGAGGGGAAAGAAGGGGGAAGTTACCTTCAGCTGCGGCAGAGAGGCGACCACGTACTGCCTGTAGCCCTGGAACTCGGTGCAGGGGTTCCCCACCAGAAACAGCTCTCGGAGGTGCACGTTGTGTTTCAGAGACTCCACGCTGCTCAGACGGCCCACAAAATTCACCGTCAGATCCAGTTTCTGGAGGCTCTCGCAGCCTGAAAAGACAGGACGCAAACACACAAAACCTTAATAGACAAAACTGCTTCAACTGCTTTTTATTTCAAAAGTTAAAACTATCCATCCATCTTCATCCGCTTATCCGGTGTCGGGTCGCGGGGGCAGCAGCTCCAGTAGGGGACCCCAAACTTCCCTTTCCCGAGCCACATCAACCAGCTCCGACTGGGGGATCCCGAGGCGTTCCCAGGCCAGGTTGGAGATATAATCCATCCACCTAGTCCTGGGTCTTCCCCGAGGCCTCCTCCCAGCTGGACGTCCCTCCACCTAGTCCTGGGTCTTCCCCGAGGCCTCCTCCCAGCTGGACGTCCCTCCACCTAGTCCTGGGTCTTCCCCGAGGCCTCCTCCCAGCTGGACGTCCCTCCACCTAGTCCTGGGTCTTCCCCGAGGCCTCCTCCCAGCTGGACGTGCCTGGACCACCTCCCTAGGGACCCCCCCAGGAGGCATCCTTACCAGATGCCCGAACCACCTCAACTGGCTCCTTAAGACACGAAGGAGCAGCGGCTCTACTCCGAGCTCCTCTCGGATGACTGAGCTTCTCACCCGATCTCTAAGGGAGACGCCAGCCCCCCTCCAGAGGAAACCCATTTCGGCCGCTTGTACCCTGGATCTGGTTCTTTCGGTCATGACCCAGCCTTCATGAGCATCGGTGAGGGTAGGAAGGAACACTGACCGGTAGATCGAGAGCTTTACCTTCTGGCTCAGCTCCCTTTTCGTCACAACAGTGCGATAAACAGAATGTAATACCGCACCGGCTGCTCCGATTCTCCGACCAATCTCACGCTCCATGGTCCCCTCACTCGCGAACAAGACCCCAAGGTACTTAAACTTCTTCACTTGGGGTAAGGACTCACTCCCCACCTGAAGAAAGCACTCCATCGGTTTCCTGCTGAGAACCATGGCCTCAGATTTAGAGGTGCTGATCCTCATCCCAGCCGCTTCACACTCTGCTGCGAACCGATCCAGTGAGGGCTGAAGTTAAAACTACTTCAAAGAAAAAACTGCAGATCCGCTATAACTCAGTTCTTTTAAATCAAGACCTTTCTTTTTGATGTTGCCTTTCTTTAAATGGTTGTTAATTTCTTTAATGTTTCATTTCTTATACTGCACTGTAACTTTTATTCTTGTGTTTTATCTGTTTTTATTTTTAACTGATTTTGTGTAAAGCACTTTGAGTGAAATGTCTATACAAATAAAGCTGCCTTGCCTTGAATAATTGATTCTGCTTTAAGATGTGTGTCAAGTAGAAACGGCAACATTTGAAGGTAACAGCTTCACCAGAAACACCGGTTTGTGTTGTGCATACTGACCTTCAAGGTTTTCAATTACTTCAATGTTGTTCAGGGCCAGATTCAAATACTCGAGCTTCTTCAGGCGGGAGACGTTCTCTACATGGAGGAATACGATTTTAAGATATTAGAAGGAAGATATTGCAGGAGTCTTGCATGTTGTACTGAGTGCCTTCCCCCAGAAGCCTCACCTATCCTGGGGATGAGGTTGTTCTGCAGGTACAGGATCCGCAGGTCCCTGCACCACCGGTCCAGGTGTTCCATCCTCTCAATGTCCTGCTGATGCAGAGACACTTCCTCCAGGGAGGAAATCTCACAGTCGTTGTGCTCGGATCGCCGGCGGACCATGTCCTCTGTGACTGGAACACACACACACACACACACACACACACACACACACACACACACACATAGACACAGACAGACACACACAGACACATACACACACACACACACACAGAGAAAGACACACACACACACACAACCACACACAGAGACAGACAAGCACACACACACACATACACACACACACACACACAGACAAACATACACAGACAGAGACACATACACACACACAGACACACACACACAGACAAACATACACAGACACACACATATACACAAACACACAGACAGACACATACACAGACGAGAGAGAAAGACACACACACAGAGAGAGAGAGAAAGACACACACAAACACAGAGACAGACAAACACACACACATACACACAGAGACAGACATATGAACACACACACACACAGACAGAGACACATACACAGAGACAGACATATGACACACACACACACACAGACAGAGACACACACACAGACAGAGACACATACACACACACAGAGACAGAGACAGACAGATAAACACACACACAGAGACATACGCACACACACACACAGAGAAAGACACACACACAGAAAGACAGACACACACACACACACACACACACACGTGTAAAGTTATATAAAGTTAGCATGCTATAGTAGAGGTAACGTTAACACACACTATTCACAGGTAACGATATAACGTTAGGTAAGAAGTTACACTTTGGTTTTACACCATTAAATTAACAGAATCATTTAGATTCATACTTAACCCTCCTGGTGTCCTCGGGGTCAAATTTACCCATTTTCAAAATGTTTCTAAATCAGAAATTTGGGTTTCCTTCAACCAAATTGTAAAAAACAAATAACGTGGATCCATACAACGCTCCTCACAAGTTACTGATCAGTTCACTATTTTCATTGAATGTGGGTGTTTTATTTAATTTATAGCATTTTAAGGAAAAAAAAGAAAATAAGAATACTGAAAAAAATTGTCAATTTTAGGGGAAAAAACAACAAAAACTTCCAAAAAAAACGCAGAAAAGTTGGAAAACGTCGAAAATTGACAACATATTTTGGAGAAAGCTTCAAAAACTTGGTCCAAACAACAGAAATGTCCAAACATATCAACAAAGAACTTTGGACAAAGTGACAAAAGTGTCTTAAGGAGGTTTTAACTTAACATTTTGACCCAGAAAAACTAAATGTTGTTCCACGGGAGACAACACGAGGGTTAAACAGATATATTAATAATTAATATTAATAATCATTAGACAAAACTAGTCTGCGCATGAACACAAACATTAGCTACCTAGCTAGCTAGCTACCTAGCTAGCTACCTAGCTAGCTAGCTAGCTAACGGCCTTGAACAACGATAACGTTAGCTAGTTCAAAAACGCCAACTTCCCAAAACTACACCGCTATCTCGCTAAAAACACAAATTAAAAAGGATAATTTACAAATAACGGTAGTTCCCAACCATAGAAATGCAGGGAGATGTTCTACATTTTCATTTGAACGTTATTTTGAGTCATTTGTCGTTTTACTTACTGTAAACCATCTTTCTCTCTCTCTCTCTGTTGTCAGGCGTTGCCATAGAGACCGAGTCGGTGCTGCGTTCGAGTGCAATAGGAAACTACTGCTGTCCTCGGGTCAAATTTGACCAATTTTTATATTAGAATTATGGGTTTCTTTGAACCAAATTGCCCCCAAAATAACGTGGATGTACGTTGTATGGAAGACACGTAAAATTAATGATTATTTTCATTGAACTGTGGGTGTTTTTTGACAACATGAAGTCAACATGAGGGCAACATGAAGTCAACATGAGGGCAACATGAGGGCAACATGAGGACGACATGGGGACAACATGAGGGCAACAAGAGGGCAACAAGAGGGACAACAATGAGGGCAACATGAGGGCAACATGAGGACAACATGAGGGCAACATGAGGACGACATGAGGGCGAACATGGGGACAACATGAGGGCGAACATGAGGGACAACATGAGGGCAACATGAGGACAGCATGAGGACAGCATGAGGACAGCATGAGGACAGCATGAAGACAACATGAAGACAACATGAAGACAAGAAAGGGGCGGGGCCGAGGGAACAGGCAAGACACACTCCTACGTTTAAATAACATAGAAAATACCTGCTGGACAACTTATTATGGATCTGGAGTGGGAACAAGCCCAAATACACAACTACACCTTAGTAACAAGCTCAAATAAACAACTACACTTTAGAAACAAGCCTAAATAGACTACACCATAGTAACAAGCTCAAATAAACAACTACACTTTAGTAACAAGCCCAAATAATCAACTACACTTTAGTAACAAGCCCAAATAAACCGCGACCACCAATATTTGTAAGCGACTTTACAGAAAAACAAGCCCAAAGTCGCTTATAATAAGCGGACTTTGCAACACTGATGGGTATGGAAGAGGATTAGGGCCACTGGTGAAAAATTAATGTCAGAATTCTGACTTTTCTAAATTCTGAGATTAAAGTCAGAACTCACATACATTTTTCACCAGTGGCCCTGATCCTCTTCCGCAGATGGGCACACTCCACTTTGAGCTTTTATTTTGAAAGTGATATTACGGAGGTTGCCAACGTTACCGAGGGGGAGAAACCGGAGAAACCCGACTAACAACAACAATAACAATAACAACCGCAGCGTCCATCCGCCCGTTTCCCCCAGCAGGGCACTCGCTGCTCGGTCACAAATACGGAACAACAGGGTCCTGGTGCTCAGCGTCCTGGCCCCCCTCCACCCCCCAAAGTGTGCAGTGTTCTTCTAAAGTAAGGTTTGTTGTCTTGGTTTCACTTTTGCGAAGATGACGAGCTACAAGGCGTTTCATGCCCAGCTGTCGTCCATCATGGAGGCTCTGAGCAGGGCGGTGGTGGCGGAGGTCTGCGAGCTGGTGGACGACAGCTACGCCGTGCTGCGGCTGGAGATCACCCGCAGCCACCGGGAGAAGGAGGCGCTGCGGCGGCGGCTGCAGCTGGTCGAGGACGTGCTCGCCCGGGGGGGACACCGGCGGGGGCACCTCGCGATGCTGGAGCCAGCCAGTGAGGGGTTTGTGGATTTCACTGTCGGTGAGTTTTGGGGGGCTATGGGGGGGCTTTGGAGGGGTCCTGTCCTAGACAGCGCTACACACCAAACTCCATAGGAAAACTGCACATTTAAAGGTTTCCTACTGAGTGGCAATGGTGAGTGTGTTCCGATACATTAGTCTCAGACAGGCTGGCTCTCATTTAATTATTCGGCTTAGATATTCAACTCAAAAAAGCACTGATATGTGATTCTTAACCGGGTTTATGGATTTCATTGTCGGTAAGTTTTGGGGACTCTCCTGTCATCTGCATTTCTATGACAGCGATGATGGTGCCCGGATATGTAACAGACAGCGCTACACACCAAACTCCATAGGAAAACTGCACATTTAAAGGTTTCCTACTGATTGGCAATGGCGAGTGTGTTCCGATACATTAGTCTCAGACAGGCTGGCTGTCATTTAATAATTCGGCATAGATATTCAACTCAAAAAAGCACTTATATATGATTCTTAACCGTAAATGAAGGAGACTTCACACATGACGAGTCCAATAACGTAAGATTAAATGCTGCTTTATTCAATTATTGAACAAGGAAGATAACCATGGGTACACACACACACACACACATACCCAAAGTGTCTCTCTGAACATCAGAATAACTCCTTTTATACTTTTCTTGTCCTCACACATGTCAGTTTATCCATTTCTGTGATACAGTGTTACTCCTTATTTGTAAGACCTTCTAAGATAGACACACTGATCTATTCTCAACTGTGGGATCAGGTTATCTCAAACTAAGCCTGATATCCCCATCCTGAGAATAGATGAAACACAGTTGAAAACCTACATGCTTAAATATTCCACCTATCAAGCACTTAATGTCAACTCTTTGACCCCCCCCCCCCCAAATATATGCCGAATTGAAGACTTGACCTAGATAATTTAGAAATTGCACTAAGACACATAATTGTGAGCATGTGACGTCACAGAAAAGTAAAAACAACTTAAAAATTGAATTTACTGAACGAAGCCTGTTTTTTCCCCAAAGAAATTATACTTAAATAAGTTAACTGCACATTGATTATATACAGTAAGTAGGTGGATTTTGCAGCGTATATCCTTACTACCATGTTGTCCTCATGTTGTCCTCATGTTGTCCTCGTGTCGTCTTCATGTTGTCCTCGTGTTGCCCTCATGTTGCCCTCATGTTGCCCTCATGTCGCCCTCATGTTGTCATCGTGTCGCCCTCGTGTCGCCCTCGTGTCGTCCTCATGTTGTCCTCGTGTTGTCCTCGTGTCGCCCTCGTGTCGTCCTCATGTCGTCCTCATGTTGCCCTCATGTTGCCCTCATGTCGCCCTCATGTTGTCCTCGTGTCGCCCTTGTGTCGTCCTCATGTTGTCCTCATGTTGCCCTCATGTTGCCCTCATGTTGCCCTCATGTTGTCTTCATGTTGTCCTCATGTTGCCCTCATGTTGTCATCGTGTTGTCCTCGTGTTGTCCTCGTGTTGTCTTCGTGTCGCCCTCGTGTTGTCTTCATGTCGCCCTCGTGTCGCCCTCATGTTGTCATCGTGTTGTCCTCGTGTTGTCTTCATGTCGCCCTCGTGTCGCCCTCATGTCGCCCTCATGTCGCCCTCATGTTGTCCTCATGTTGTCCTCATGTTGTCCTCATGTCGCCCTCATGTCGCCCTCGTGTCGTCCTCATGTTGTCCTCATGTTGTCCTCATGTTGTCCTCATGTTGTCCTCGTGTCGCCCTCGTGTCGCCCTCATGTTGCCCTCATGTTGCCCTCATGTTGTCCTCATGTTGTCCTCATGTCGTCCTCATGTTGTCATCGTGTTGTCCTCGTGTTGTCTTTGTGTCGCCCTCGTGTTGTCTTCATGTCGCCCTCATGTTGTCTTCATGTCGCCCTCGTGTTGCCCTCATGTTGCCCTCATGTCGCCCTCATGTTGTCCTCGTGTTGTCCTCGTGTTGTCTTCATGTCGCCCTCGTGTCGCCCTCATGTTGTCCTCGTGTTGTCCTCGTGTTGTCTTCATGTCGCCCTCGTGTCGCCCTCATGTCGCCCTCGTGTCGCCCTCATGTTGTCATCGTGTCGCCCTCATGTTGTCTTCATGTTGTCCTCGTGTCGCCCTCATGTTGTCCTCATGTTGTCTTTGTGTCGTCCTCATGTTGTCATCGTGTTGTCCTCATGTCGTCTGCATGTTGTCTTCATGTCGCCCTCATGTTGTCCTCATGTTGCCCTCATGTTGTCTTCATGTCACGCTCATGTTGCCCTCATGTTGTCTTCATGTCGCGCTCATGTTGTCTTCATGTCGCGCTCATGTTGCCCTCATGTTGTCTTCACGTTGCCCCCATGTTGTCTTACTACTCGCCTGGCATTACAGCAGTCAGCCTCCCACTGAGACCACTGAGACCCAACGACAGCCTCCCCCCCCTTCAGAGACCCTCAGGGGCTCCTTTAACCCCCGTGATGAGCCGATAGTAACTTGTCTGTGTGTGTATTTACCCAGAACACCCGGTACCAGCTGCAGTCGGGGCCAAACAGCAACAAGACAACAGCAGCGGGAGGGTCCCTGCGTTGAAGGCTACGACAGAGCCGACGTCTTCAGCCAATGAGGTGAGAGGACTGGCACCGTCCAATGAGAGCAGAGCGCAGATTGAGGGCCCTCATGTTGCCCTCATGTTGCCTTCATGTTCCCCTCATGTTGCCCTCATGTTGTCCTCATGTCACCCTCATGTTGCCCTCATGTTGCCCTCATGTTGTCCTCATGTCACCCTCATGTTGTCTTCATGTTGCCCTCATGTCATCTTCATGTTGTCTTCATGTTGCCCTCATGTTGTCTTCATGTTGCCCTCATGTCATCTTCATGTTGTCCTCATGTCATCTTCATGTTGTCCCCATGTTGCCCCCATGTTGCCCCCACGAAGGGTTAAAGTCTCCCAGAGTAAGTTAAATGGCGGGTGGTTATTTTTTATTTTCTACCCTCAGGATTCTGAAGCGGAGCCGAATCATCGAATCGATGTTTTGATAAAGGAGGAGATCGTGAAAGAAGAGGCGAACGCCAACTACGCCGCAGCCGAGCCGCGTCCCGACCACGACGGTGAGAGAGGAAAATCACACTGATCGTTACGAAGTTTATCCTCACGTCACCATGACAACGCTCAAACATCACATGAGACAAAACTTTACACCAACGGGACTTTAACCCTCATGTTGTCCTCATGTTGTCCTCATGTTGTCTCCATGTTGTCCTCATGTTGTCCTCATGTTGCCCTCATGTTGCCCTCATGTTGTCCCCATGTTGTCCTCATGTTGTCCTCATGTTGTCCTCATGTTGTCCTCATGTTGTCCTCATGTTGTCTCCATGTTGTCCTCATGTTGTCCTCATGTTGCCCTCATGTTGCCCTCATGTTGTCTTCATGTTGTGTCCATGTTGTCCTCATGTTGTCCTCATGTTGTCCTCATGTTGCCCTCATGTTGTCTTCATGTTGTGTCCATGTTGTGTCCATGTTGTGTCCATGTTGTCCCCATGTTGTCCCCATGTTGTGTCCCCATGTTGTCCCCATGTTGTCCCCATGTTGTCCCCATGTTGTCCTCATGTTGTCCTCATGTTGTCCTCATGTTGTCCTCATGTTGTCCTCATGTTGTCCATGTTGTCTTCATGTTGTCCTCATGTTGTCCTATATCAATGTTCTTTTTAATTCCCCAAAATAACATGATTGATTCCACCCAACGCTCTTTGCCAAGTACAAATCTCTACTTTCATTAATTTTGGGGCGTCTTATTCAATTTTATAGCATTGTAAAACAAATGGAA
This sequence comes from Etheostoma nigrum, assembly GCA_029931835.1. NCBI lineage: Eukaryota > Metazoa > Chordata > Actinopteri > Perciformes > Percidae > Etheostoma > Etheostoma nigrum. Next base: position 27,108,093 of record CM057248.1, read on the forward strand.
GTGTTTTTGAAATAGTATTGAGTAAAAGTTGACATATTCCAGTCTGTGATTATCATCAACATCCATTCCTTTAATTTTAGTCTCAATAATTCCTAATTTCTGCTTTTCTAGCTCAAACATTAGGTATAATTTCCTATAAATGAGCTTTATTGACCATAAATTCCAAAAATAACTAAAACTAAAGTTAATAAGTTAGTGTTACGTAGTGTTGAAAACGTCAAAAAAAGTGTCAAGTGTTGAAAAAAAAGGACAAAAACATAAGAAAAAGTTAAGAACATTGATGGAAAGCATCAACAAAAGTGTTAATTTTCAATTTTGACGGGAAGACAACTCAAGGGTTAAAGACTCCAATGTCTCAATTTGTTGTTTTTTCCTACATTTCTGTCACTTTTTGACGTTTTTCTAACTTTTTAGGGACATTTTTGTTGTTGTTTTGAAATTTTTGAAGCTTTCAAGTAAATTGAAACTCATATTAATGTTAAAAGACATTTTCGTGCCGTGGGACCTTTAAACTCTGCGTTGATCTGCGTTTGTTGATTGTGTGTCTGAAGGACCGGCGGAGCGGCTGCCAGGTCCAGACGACAGTGAAGAAGGCCCCTCCGGGATGCTGACCCCCGCCTCGGCGGCGGTCCTGAGGCTGTGGGACCAGAGCAGCGACGGGGGGCCGCCGGCGCGCCCAGAATCTCCCAGTGCACCGGCGTCTCCGGGCGCGGCCGGGCGCGCCGACAGCCGCTCTTCAGACGGCGTGTACGACTTGGCCTCGGAGTCGGACTGCGAAGCCCAGATGAGGACGCCCGCCCCCCTTGGGTCCGGAGGAAGCCTCTCCGCCCCGCTACCTGCTGGGACGTCCCTCCGCTACAACACCGACACAGAGCTGTGCTCCTCGTGGACCAATCAGAGCCTGCCGAGCATGGTGCCCGCCCCTCACCGGACCACGCTTCTGGACAAGGTGTCGGAAAGGACTGTTCCAGGTTTCCCGCTGGCGCTCGGTCTCGGCGGGTACAGGTTTTGCGGCGACCGGCGCTTTGTCTGCAGCTACTGCGGGAAGTGCTTCACGTCTTCCCGGAGCCTGGAGACGCACGTGCGCGTTCACACCGGCGAGCGGCCGTACAGCTGCGCCCAGTGCGGGAAGCGCTTCACGCAGTCGGGACACCTGAAGACGCACCAGAGCGTCCACACCGGGGAGCGGCCGTTCGCCTGCGGGCACTGCGGGAAGAGGTTTGCCGGGAAGCAGAACCTGAGGATCCACCAGCAGAAGCACCACGTGGCCGAGCAGAGCGCCGTCCACATTTAACACAAACACTGAAACACGCGCACTGATACTGCTAAACGCCAGCCTGGGATGGGACACAACCTCACTGCTGTTACTGTTGTCATTTAAATGGGTAACTTCGGTATGTTTTAACATGTTTTTGCATCTAAGGGACTGATGGTCCAGTATTAGATCACCGCAGTCGGGATATACAGTAGGCTGGGATCTAACCTCTCTTGGCATTTGTCCAGCGTCAGTCAGCGCCCACTAAAAGTTCTGGTTTTGCTGCTGACAGACTCAAATTATCATTATTATGATTATTAATTATTATTAGTGTCTGACAACATTATGGAAAGGATCCCTTCAGAGATAGACCTTTTAGTTTAACATGAAACAGCCCATCACCATCACCAAACCCACCAGACTCCATGTAAATAATCACTACTTTTAGCGTGTATAGAGCAGCATATCTCCACCAGACTCCATGTAAATAATCACTACTTTTAGCGTGTATAGAGCAGCATATCTCCACCAGACTCCATGTAAATAATCACTACTTTTAGCGTGTATAGAGCAGCATATCTCCACCAGACTCCATGTAAATAATCACTACTTTTAGCGTGTATAGAGCAGCATATCTCCACCAGACTCCATGTAAATAATCACTACTTTTAGCGTGTATAGAGCAGCATATCTCCACCAGACTCCATGTAAATAATCACTACTTTTAGCGTGTATAGAGCAGCATATCTCCACCAGACTCCATGTAAATAATCACTACTTTTAGCGTGTATAGAGCAGCATATCTCCACCAGACTCCATGTAAATAATCACTACTTTTAGCGTGTATAGAGCAGCATATCTCCACCAGACTCCATGTAAATAATCACTACTTTTAGCATGTATAGAGCAGCATATCTCCACCAGACTCCATGTAAATAATCACTACTTTTAGCATGTATAGAGCAGCATATCTCCACCAGACTCCATGTAAATAATCACTACTTTTAGCATGTATAGAGCAGCATATCTCCACCAGACTCCATGTAAATAATCACTACTTTTAGCATGTATAGAGCAGCATATCTCCACCAGACTCCATGTAAATAATCACTACTTTTAGCGTGTATAGAGCAGCATATCTCCACCAGACTCCATGTAAATAATCACTACTTTTAGCGTGTATAGAGCAGCATATCTCCACCAGACTCCATGTAAATAATCACTACTTTTAGCGTGTATAGAGCAGCATATCTCCACCAGACTCTATGTAAATAATCACTACTTTTAGTGTGTATAGAGCAGCATATCTCCACATGTAAATGGGTGAATTAAGAGTTTATTCCAACCAGACCAGAGTGGTGATTGTTGGAACAGTGGAAAGATGAACCAAGACGGCTTTTGGTAGTTTTATTTAGTTTCTGTCCACTTTGAATGAAGTGGGTTTTACGCTGATAAAAGTACTCATTATTTACATGTCTGGTGGTGCATTTTGTGCAAAAAGGATCTTACTCTTTAACAAAAAGGGCTATCTCTGTAGGGACCCTTTCCATAATGTTGTCAGACACTTAGAATAATAACCAGTCTGTCAGCGGCAGACGGAGATTGGGGGGGGGGGGGTGTTTTCATTGCAGCTTGTTTATGCTGCACACTGCAGCGGTCTTGCTTAATACTGGCCCAATTTAAAAAAAATGCTGTTTCACATCAGTCACTTAAACACAAAAACAGCACAACCGGGTTATAAAAATACCATAGTTTAAATTAAATTAAAGGCCTTTAAGATAAGAATGGGTGCTTTTCCATTGAAAAGATGATTAAAAGATATGACTGTTTTAAGTGAACTGCCTTGGTAGATACCTGATACAAAGGACTACAACCTGACCCAGTATTACCTCAAAAAGAACTGTGGGTTGTTTTGGGTCCATTTCGGTACTTTTAGTCTACTGTGGATGATATTATTATATTAAAAGGTACTCAAAGCGATGCCACGTGTTTTTTAGGCTACAATATTTTTCACAAACAGCAAAAATATCACTATCTGCTAGCTGCCTGTCCCCTGAACACACTGTAAAAAAACATCTCACTATCTGCTAGCTGCCTGTTCGCCTGAACACACTGTAAAAACATCTCACTATCTGCTAGCTGCCTGTCCCCTGAACACACTGTAAAAAACATCTCCTCACTATCTGCTAGCTGCCTGTCCCCTGAACACACTGTAAAAAACACGGTCTCTGTAGACAGCCCAGGGTCTACAAAACAACAAAAACAAACAGAGCTGAGCCACCAAACATGACAGCGTTCCAGCCAATAACCAACAAGTATTTGGGTGTGTGTGTGTGTGTGTGTGGGTGTGTGGGTGTGTGTGTGGGTGTGTGTGTGTGGGTGTGTGTGTGTGAGTGTGTGTGAGTGTGTGTGTGTGAGTGTGTGTGTGTGTGGGGGGGATGAGGAGGGGAAGCGAGCTAGCCTCCGTTTTTGTTGACAATACTTCGAAGGTCAACAAGAAGTGACGCCACCCAACATCGCTTAGAGCACCTTTAAGATTGGTCTGGGCCCGTCCCCTCTGAGTCCATTAGTCGACTAATCTGGGGTTTTGGTTTTAGTCGACTAAGATTTCTTTAGTTAAGTCATTTTTCATGCTTATTCATGCTTAATTACTCATTTCCAAGAAACCTATGAGCACATTTCTGGTGAACACCAGACTTAAAGTGGTGCTTTTGCAGGATTAATTGTGTAGAAACTCAGTTTTACAGATGTTAATTAACTCATTTATAAAGTTCCATTTTGGGCAGTTTTAGTAGTTAGCATAGCATTAGCATAACTAGCACATTAATGTTGACAGCATTTCTGGGGCAGAGTAAAAGCTGTTTGAGGCTTCTTGCGTTCAGTGCAGACACACACACACACACACACACACACACACACACACACACACACACACACACACACACACACACACACACACACACACAGCACACAGACACACACACACACAGACACACACACACACACACACACACACACATGACACACACACACACACACAGACACACACACACACACACAGACACACACACACACAGACACACACACACACAGACACACACAGACACACACACACACACACACGACACACACACACACACACACACACACACACACACAGACACACGACACACGTGACAATAACCCATCTGAGATCCCCTCAACAACCTCTGATCTTAACTATTAGTCAAAATAATCCTTCATTTCTGCCTTTTTACCTAAAAACATATGTATAATTTAATATAAATGAGGTTTGTTGACCATGAATTCCAAGAATAAGAATAATAAAACCTGTTAAACCAGCTCAGGTTTTTTTTTTAAAAAAGCACCAAGAGCTGGAAAAGTGAGAAATAAATCAGAAACATCGGAAAAGCACCAAAAAAAATAAAAGTTCATTTTCAGTTTTGACCTGGAAGGACGAGTTGATGTTACCAGGAAGACAACACGAGGGTTGATGTCCTCCATGTCTGCCTGGTGGAAGGGATCTCAGCACCAGGAGAGGACATGGACGCGTGGATCAGTGTGTGTCTGGTCTCAGATGGACGGGCTGGTCTCAGATGGACGGGTTGGTCTCAGATGGACGGGTGGATCAGTGTGTGTCTGGTCTCAGATGGACGGGCTGGTCTCAGATGGACGGGCCGGTCTCAGATGGACGGGTGGATCAGTGTGTGTCTGGTCTCAGATGGACGGGCTGGTCTCAGATGGACGGGCTGGTCTCAGATGGACGGGTTGGTCTCAGATGGACGGGCTGGTCTCAGATGGACGGGCTGGTCTCAGATGGACGGGTGGATCAGTGTGTGTCTGGTCTCAGATGGACGGGCTGGTCTCAGATGGACGGGTTGGTCTCAGATGGACAAGTTGGTCTCAGATGGACGGGCCGGTCTCAGATGGACGGGCCGGTCTCAGATGGACGGGTGGATCAGTGTGTGTCTGGTCTCAGATGGACGGGTTGGTCTCAGATGGACGGGCCGGTCTCAGATGGACGGGCCGGTCTCAGATGGACGGGTTGGTCTCAGATGGACGGGCCGGTCTCAGATGAACGGGGTGCTTCGTTCTCCGGGGCCTTCAGGCGCAACATGCCTGAATGCTTCTGAAAAAAATGCAATAAAAGTTGAGATGTTTTTTATATAGATGGAAGGAATATAGATAGATGGATGGATGGATGGATGGATGATAGGAAAGATAGATGGATGGAAAGAAAGATAGATGGATGAAAGATAGATGATGGAAGGAAAGAGATGGATAAAAGATGGAAAGAGATGATGGAAAGATAGATAGAAAGATGGATGGAAAGATAGATTATAGAAGGAAAGATGGATGACATAAAATGATTTGGCTAGGTTTTGTATTTTTTATTGAATTCTTTTGTTATTTTTATTTTCCATTTATATTTTTTATATTTTATTAAATTATTTATTTTATTTGTATTTTATTGAATTATTATTATTATTTAATTTTTTTTAACCGCCAATTAAAACTCAGAACAACAACAACATGCTCTTATTTTGAAGTCAGCAGTGACATTCAGGAAGTGCGCGTCAGAAGGAACCAGAAAGACCTTCTTCTCTCTTCTTTGTGGCGAGCGGCGTCGAACCCTCGGTCGGCGGCGCCACAGCGTGTTGCAGCGCCAGTCGGAGCCCCGTGTCGCCCGGTGAGAGCAGTCTCAGCGTCGGGCCGGTGTCCCACCGAGCACCGGGCATGGCGGCCGTGGTTTTAACCGGAGAAGCCCTCCACGCGCAGCTCTCCGCCGTCATGGGCGCGCTGACCCGAGCGGCGGTGGCGCAGATCTGCGCCGTGGTGGACGAGGGCTACGCGGCGTTGCAGATGGAGATCTCGCGGAGTCACCGGGAGAACGAGGACCTGAAGAAGAAACTGCACCTTATAGAGTCCATAGTGGTCCGCGCGGACCGGGACAGGGGCGGGCAGGCGGTGGCGGAACCGGGGTTTGCACCGGGTACGGAACCGGGGTTTGCACCGGGTACGGAACCGGGGTTTGTACCGGGCGCGCAGAACGCGCAGACGACGCCGCCGCAGCAGCGGCAGGACTGCGATGGCGGAAACACCGCCGCCGGAGGGGATGTGGTGTTGCTGCAGGAGGAGGTTAAACACACACGCACACACACATGCGCACACACACACACACACACACACACCTAGACGCACGCACACACATCTAGACACACCTAGACGCGCGCACACACACACACACACACACACCTAGACGCGCACACACACACACACACACACACACATTAAGGAGATTATGTCCTCAATAGTTTATATTGTATCAGATACTCAATGAGCTGTTGCAGAAACAAGCCTGAAGTAATAAAGCAAAAGCTGTCAGATAAATGTAGTTCAGTAACCATGACAACATTATGAAGTAATGTTGTCATGTTTACACCCCCACCCCCCCCAAGGTCTGATCCCAGACTCACCCCTGCTCCTACTTCATACTCCACTCCACCTCAGAGGGGAATGTTTCAAGGTAAAAAGTCCCAGTATTTCATAATGTTGTCATGGTTACTGAACTACATTTATCTGACAGCTTCTGCTTTATTACTTCAAGTTTGTTTCTGCAACAGCTCATTGAGTATCAGATACAATATAAACTATTGAGGAAAGATGTTCCTTTGACATTGATGCAGTATGAAACGAGATCGCTGCAGTCGGCAGCAGAGAAACAAGCTACAATGGAAGTTAATGGGAGAATTGTCCAGCTTGTATTTACGTTCATAAAGTGCTCGTTTTGCTGCTGACAGACTCAGATTAATATTCTAAGTGTCTGATAACATTATGGAAAGGATTTCTAAGGAGGCTCGACCTTTCTGTTAAAGATTAAGATCCTTTTTTAAAACATAAAAGTCCACCAGACTCCATGTAAATAATCAGTGATTTTAGCGTGTATAGAGCAGCATATCTCCACCAGACTCCATGTAAATAATCAGTGATTTTAGCGTGTATAGAGCAGCATATCTCCACCAGACTCCATGTAAATAATCACTGACTTTTAGCGTGTATAGAGCAGCATATCTCCACCAGACTCCATGTAAATAATCACTGACTTTTAGTGTATATAGAGCAGCATATCTCCACCAGACTCCATGTAAATAATCACTGACTTTTAGCGTGTATAGAGCAGCATATCTCCACCAGACTCCATGTAAATAATCACTGACTTTTAGCGTGTATAGAGCAGCATATCTCCACCAGACTCCATGTAAATAATCACTGACTTTTAGCATGTATAGAGCAGCATATCTCCACCAGACTCCATGTAAATAATCACTGACTTTTAGCATGTATAAAGCAGCATATCTCCACCAGACTCCATGTAAATAATCACTGACTTTTAGCATGTATAAAGCAGCATATCTCCACCAGACTCCATGTAAATAATCACTGACTTTTAGCATGTATAGAGCAGCATATCTCCACCAGACTCCATGTAAATAATCAGTGACTTTTAGCGTGTATAGAGCAGCATATCTCCACCAGACTCCATGTAAATAATCAATGATTTTAGCATGGTTAAATACGGCTTTTTAAAACATCTCTGAGCTCTGAGCAGCGCTGCTCGATCGGCTCCGTTTGGTCAGAGTTTTCTTTCTTTCATTCCAGTATCGAGTCTGTCAGTCACAGTGAAAACCGGGGACAGATTTAGCCGGGGACAGGTCACCAAAACCGGGGACTGTCCCCGGGGACATCTGGTCACCCTAACATATCACACACACACACACACACACACAGGTTTCCGGAGAGACTGGCCACTGCCAAGGTGCTTTTGAGCAAGGCACCGAACCCCCAACTGCTCGGGGTGCCCCCCCCCACACACACGCACACTCTGACGTCTACCCATTAGCATGTATAGGTACTGAGACTGTGTGTAGTGTGTAATAACAGAGTGAAAACATTGTAATTTCCCATCGTGGGATTAATAAAGTCACAGGTGAAACTAAAAAAATTAGCATATGGTGCAAAAGTTAATTCATTTCAGTAATTCAACTTAAAAGGTGAAACTAATATATTATATAGACTTATTACATGCAAAGTGAGATATTTCAAGCCTTTATTTGATATCATGTTGATGATTATGGCGTACAGCTTATGAAAACCCCAAATTCAAAATGAGGCAGTAATTCATGCAAAAGGGGCCCAAACAAAGTACTGAGTACATATGCATGGCTATACTTTTCAGAGGGCTGACATTTCTGTCTTTAAAATCCTTTTTTCATTGATTTCATGTAATATGCTAATTTTTAGAGGTTTAGAATTTGGGGTTTTCATAAGCTGTACGCCATAATCATCAACATGATATCAAATAAAGGCTTGAAATATCTCACTTTGCATGTAATGAGTCTATATAATATATTAGTTTCACCTTTTAAGCTGAATTACTGAAATTAAATGAACTTTTGCACTATATGCTAATTTTTTGAGTTTCACCTCTACATCATCATCATCATCATCATCATCATGGTATTGGAACATCTCTAGTTAAACCCCCCCCCCCCATGTTGACCCCACAGTTACACCCTTGAGACAATGTGATAATTAACTGAGATGTGGAGATAATGGGATTAACGTTAACAAGATCAGAGGACCACACAACTCGCATGGAGTTAAAAGCCAAAGAATAAAAATGTGTCTTAAGACGAGACTTAACACACTCAACTGTTGGGGCTGTACAAATACTGCAGATTAATACGCACATAATCAAACATTTGATGGAGAAATGCAAATTAACCTCAGATGAGTGTAAATCTGGGCGCACTCCAATGCATACGCCGCTTAAAATATAGAAAAATATACTGACAAGAAAATAACGAGAAAACTAAACCAAAACTATATATACACACACATACAATCTGGTGTTTTTAAAGCCGTGGAAACCTATTCTGGTACAACCTCAAAATACAATCATGAACCCGAACATGGACCTTTAAGTCTTATTTTAAGTCTTATTATAAGTCTTATTATAAGTCTTATCATAAGTCTTATTTTAAGTCTTATTTTAAGTCTTATTATAAATGTCTTATTATAAATGTCTTATTATAAATGTCTTATTATAAATGTCTTATTATAAGTCTTATCATAAGTCTTATTATAAGTCTTATTATAAGTCTTATTTTAAGTCTTATTTTAAGTCTTATTTTAAGTCTTATCATAAGTCTTATTTTAAGTCTTATCATAAGTCTTATCTTAAGTCTTATTATAAATGTCTTATTATAAATGTCTTATTATAAATGTCTTATTATAAATGTCTTATTATAAATGTCTTATTATAAGTCTTATCATAAGTCTTATTATAAGTCTTATTATAAGTCTTATTATAAGTCTTATTTTAAGTCTTATTTTAAGTCTTATTTTAAGTCTTATCATAAGTCTTATTTTAAGTCTTATTTTAAGTCTTATCATAAGTCTTATCTTAAGTCTTATTATAAATGTCTTATTATAAATGTCTTATTATAAATGTCTTATTTTAAGTCTTATCATAAGTCTTATCATAAGTCTTATCATAAGTCTTATTTTAAGTCTATTTTAAGTCTTATCATAAGTCTTATTTTAAGTCTTATCATAAGTCTTATTTTAAGTCTTATTTTAAGTCTTATTATAAATGTCTTATTTTAAGTCTTATCATAAGTCTTATTTTAAGTCTTATTTTAAGTCTTATTATAAATGTCTTATTTTAAGTCTTATTATAAGTCTTATTGTAAGTCTTATCATAAGTCTTATTTTAAGTCTTATTTTAAGTCTTATTTTAAGTCTTATTTTAAGTCTTATCATAAGTCTTATTTTAAGTCTTATTATAAATGTCTTATTATAAATGTCTTATTATAAATGTCTTATTATAAATGTCTTATTATAAATGTCTTATTTTAAGTCTTATCATAAGTCTTATTTTAAGTCTTATTTTAAGTCTTATCATAAGTCTTATTTTAAGTCTTATTATAAGTCTTATTTTAAGTCTTATTTTAAGTCTTATTTTAAGTCTTATTTTAAGTCTTATTTTAAGTCTTATTATAAATGTCTTATTATGTCTTATTATAAGTCTTATTGTAAGTCTTATTATAAATGTCTTATTTTAAGTCTTATTTTAAGTCTTATCATAAGTCTTATTTTAAGTCTTATTTTAAGTCTTATTATAAATGTCTTATTATGTCTTATTATAAGTCTTATTGTAAGTCTTATCATAAGTCTTATTTTAAGTCTTATTTTAAGTCTTATTATAAATGTCTTATTTTAAGTCTTATTTTAAGTCTTATCATAAGTCTTATTTTAAGTCTTATTATAAATGTCTTATTTTAAGTCTTATTTTAAGTCTTATCATAAGTCTTATTTTAAGTCTTATTTTAAGTCTTATCATAAGTCTTATTTTAAGTCTTATTATAAGTCTTATTTTAAGTCTTATTTTAAGTCTTATTTTAAGTCTTATTATAAATGTCTTATTTTAAGTCTTATTTTAAGTCTTATCATAAGTCTTATTTTAAGTCTTATTTTAAGTCTTATTATAAATGTCTTATTATGTCTTATTATAAGTCTTATTGTAAGTCTTATCATAAGTCTTATTTTAAGTCTTATTTTAAGTCTTATTATAAATGTCTTATTATGTCTTATTATAAGTCTTATTGTAAGTCTTATCATAAGTCTTATTTTAAGTCTTATTGTAAGTCTTATTGTAAGTCTTATCGTAAGTCTTATTTTAAGTCTTATTTTAAGTCTTATTTTAAGTCTTATTTTAAGTCTTATCATAAGTCTTATCATAAGTCTTATTTTAAGTCTTATTATAAATGTCTTATTATAAATGTCTTATTATAAATGTCTTATTTTAAGTCTTATCATAAGTCTTATTTTAAGTCTTATTTTAAGTCTTATCATAAGTCTTATTTTAAGTCTTATTTTAAGTCTTATTTTAAGTCTTATTTTAAGTCTTATTATAAATGTCTTATTTTAAGTCTTATTTTAAGTCTTATCATAAGTCTTATTTTAAGTCTTATTTTAAGTCTTATTATAAATGTCTTATTATGTCTTATTATAAGTCTTATTGTAAGTCTTATCATAAGTCTTATTTTAAGTCTTATTTTAAGTCTTATTATAAATGTCTTATTTTAAGTCTTATTTTAAGTCTTATCATAAGTCTTATTTTAAGTCTTATTATAAATGTCTTATTATGTCTTATTATAAATGTCTTCCAGCTTCCAGACGTGGTGCTGATCAAAGACGAGGACTCGGACAGCGACAGCTGTGACGGAGGTGAGTGTCACGCGGGTCGTTATGTTGCATTTTCCATTTTTTTTTGTCATTATAGGAAGTTTTATGTAATGTATTTTCTGTTTTCTTACTTCAAAGTTTTATTTAATGTATTTTATATTTTGTCTTTATAGATATGAGAGTTTTATGTAATGTATTTTATATATTTTGTCTTTATAGATAGAGTTTTATGTAATGTATTTTATATTTTTTTTACTTTATAGATATGAGAGTTTTATGTAATGTATTTTATATATTTTTTTACTTTATAGATATGAGAGTTTTATGTAATGTATTTTATATTTTGTCTTTATAGATGAGTTTTATGTAATGTATTTTATATATTTTGTCTTTATAGATATCAGCACGCCAGCTGACGGCGGGACGGCTGCAGCCAGACGGCGCGTCATGTCGACGCCCGTCGGCCGGCGCACGAAGAGACCGTGGCCCGGGTGCGACGAGGCGCCCGGTCCGAAGCCCGGCGCGGCGGCACAGAGGCCGAGCGCGCCCGTCTTCACGCTGGACGCTCCTCGCGGCGAGCCGGGCCGCCCCGGCCAGGAGCCCGAGGCCGGCGACCCGTCGCTCGGGTCCTCTTACTCGGCGCCGATGGACCCGGACGTCCAGCTGCTCCACCCGGACAGACAGCCGTACTACAGCAACGGCGCCCTGATCGCGTCCCAGTCCCCCACAAACAGAGCGGAACTAGACCTCAGCCTGACGTGGACCAGACAGCCGAAAACCCTCGTGACGTTTTCTCACTTTAACCCCAGCGACAACCTGGACGGCGCCGACGCTTTCGGGCTGAAGCTGATCAACGTGACCAGCGGCTCCACCGCCTCGGACTGCCAGCTGTCCGAGGGCAGCGGCTCCGCGTTCGAGTACGACGACGGCGACGCGGCGAACTTCCCGCCGTACGGGGACCAAACCGGGGGACCCCCGCAGCCGGGTGGCCGCGCCAGGCGCTACGTGTGCGCCGTCTGCGCCAAGACGTACGCCACGTCCCAGAACCTGGACGTCCACATGCGGATCCACACGGGCCAGCGGCCGTTCAGCTGCGCCCAGTGCGGAAAGACGTTCACCCAGTCGGCGCACCTGAAGTCGCACCTGAGCGTGCACTCGGGCGAGCGGCCGTACGTCTGCGCCGTCTGCTCCCGGAGCTTCATCGTCAAGTACAGCCTCAAGTTACACATGAAGAAGTGTCATCCTGACGCCTGAATGACCGGGCGGGGGTCCCAAAAATGTCCTGTTCTAGAAACATCCCGTTTTTTAAAGGGTAACTACCACTTTCCCCCCAGCCTGGACCCTGTTTCCTGTTTCCTGTGTTTTTGTGTCTGAGTGACTGATGGGAATCTAAATCTTTGACATCGGTCCAGTTTTAACCCGTGTGTGTGTTGTCCTCGGGTCATATTGACCTGTTTCAATGTGTTTTATATCAGAAATATTAGATTTCTTTCAACCAAATTGCCCAAAAATAACATGGTTGATTGACATGACCTGACATCCTTCAGGTGAAATTAATGATTACTTTCATTACATTTTTTGGTGTTTTATTGAATCTTATAGCATTTAAACTTTTTTTTTAATGGTTTCCAAACAGTATCTGGTCTAAACTTTGACATCGACCCATCTGAGATCCACTCAACATCTTCTGATCTTAACTATTAGCTAAAATAATTGATAATTTCTGCCTTTTTAACTAAAAACGTATGTATAATTTGATATAAATGGAGGTTTGTTGACCATGAATTCCAAGAATAATTATAAAACCTGTTATTACAGGTTATCAGGTTTTTAAAAAAGCACCAAAAGCTGGAAAAAGTGAGAAATAAATCAGAAAAAGCGACAAAAACATGTTCAATTTGACCATTAAGAGAGATTGAAACAAGCTACAAGTGTTAAAAGTGAGTTAATAGGACAATAGTTCGGCTTGTATTTACGTTCATAAAGTGCTCGTTTTGCTGCTGACAGACTCAGATTAATATTCTAAGTGTGTGATAACATTATGGAAAGGATTTCTAAGGAGGTCGACCTTTCTGTTAAAGAGTAAAATAATTATTTTTTAAATAAAAACATCCGTGAAATTGCGTTTGCTAAACCCACCAGACTCCATGTAAATAAACAGTGATTTTAGCATCATAAAATACACTTCATTCAAACTTAACACAAACAAAATGAAACTATGAAACACCGTTTTTGGTCGTCTTCCCACTTTTTCAACCATCACAACTCTAGTTTTGGTTGAAATAAACACATAGTATACAGATTTAATGTGAAAATATGTTGGTTCTATACACGCTAAAAGTACTGTTTTATTAAATGGAGTCTGGTGGGTTTAGCGCTAGAGACCTCAGAGCTGTTTCTGGTTAAAAAGAAAGATCTTAAAGAGGTTTTAAAAGGTCTATCTCTGTAGGGATCCTTTCAATAATATTTTCAGACACTTAGAATAATATATAATAATTATTTAGAATAATACTCAGAGCCTGTTAGCAGCAAAACGAGCACTATTAGGGGATCAAATTGGCGATGTACAGTAGTCACACAGAAAACATCGCAAAATGGGGTCCAGGTTGGGAAAAAAACGGTAACTCATATTTTACAAAATGTTTTAAAACAAAGTGTGCTCTGTTAAATGTGTTTTACTTTGAGTTGGAGCCAGCGCTGTGTTATTATTATTATTGTTATTATTATTATTTTTATGATTATTATGGCTCCTTCCGAGTCATATTGCTCTTCTCGACACATTTTGTGAGTAAACTCTTCTCCTGTGTTCAGAACCTAGACTGTTAATATATTTTTGTTTATTTTTAATATTCTTTTGGCATTTTAGGTGAGGGGGCGGGGGGGGGGGGGCATGCAGGAAAATGTTACCGGTTGGATTCATTGTTTGCTGATGCGCTCGTCTGATGACATTTCCGAATGTCTTTCCACACAAAAATGTACATTTGCTATTAATATAGCCCGACCGATAAAGGATTTTTACCCCTCATGTCGCCCTCATGTTGTCCTCATGCGTTTATTCATTATATTATTTGTATATGTATGTATATTTACAAAGAAAATCCAGAAATGCGTAACAAAACAAATAGAGTTGTAGTTATTTATGAGTTCTCACTAAAATATAATAATTTGTTTTGTCACAACAGATCAAAATATATTAAAGTTCTGATAAATAAAATGAAGAAAAATACAAACTTAAGATATGAAATTTAAAGTTCTTTGAACAAAAACAATAACATGTAATCTGTTGCCAACCGGGACGTTGTAGAGCGCCCTCTGGTGGACAGACTATGCAACGCCATCACCAACATGGTTGACCGTCCGTTTTTATTTTATTTTTTAAATATTAATTCATCAGAATCCTTTATTTGTGTGACGGCGTTCAAACGTTTAACATCTAATACTGCTAGAGATCAGGGCTGTAGTACTCGAGTCCGGTCTTGGACTCGAGTCCAGACTAGAGACCGTTTTTCTATGGTCTCGGACTCAGACTTGTCTCGGACTTGCTAGTATTTGGTCTCGGACTCGCTAGTATTTGGACTCGGACTTGTCTTGGTCTCGACCACTGGTCTTGCCCAATATGGCTTCTGGTCTGGACCGAGTCCAGGTGTCTTTATTATGTTGATAATAATATTGGAGGGAAAGGGAAACCCAAAATGATTGTCTTGGTACTGTCATGCATAAGACCTTTTATTTTTGTCCTGGACTCGGTCTTGACTGGACTTGACCTTCTTTGGACTCGGCCTTGACTTGGACTCTACTAGTCCTGGTCTTGGATTTGTCTTGGACTCGACCAAGGTGGTCTTGACTACAGCCCTGTTAGAGCTACATCCATCCGTACATTATCTCGTAGGAGTCGTTATAACCACGCAACGCTCAGGTCTTTAACTACGTGTCTTCAGTGTAAAAGTGTAACGGAGGTTAACAGGAAGTGACCCGAATTTTTGAAAAATACATTTAATAGCCCTCAAGATATCTCATGGCTGGATGAAATGTTTGTGTAAATTATATCAACAATATTCGGTAAATTTCTAGCTTAATAGATTTATTAGATTTGGCTTGTATTGTATATTCGCCTGAGCCACCCCTGTATTGTATTTTGTGTTGGTATGTTCCAATGACAGCTGTATTTTTGTATAAATCAACCAGTTTTGACTCTCATGTCAGTTAATTGTATTTTGGTGAAGTATTCTTTCCTTCTCTTTAACTTGGGTTTTGTTAATCGATCGCCTGTGAGCCTTAATTGGGAGATAAATAAAAATCCCATTATTTCAGCTTCATCTCCGACTCATTCTGTTACCCACCGTTACAAAGGATTCGGATGAATGAATATTTGTATTTTCTTTTGTCAACGGCCATTATTAATGCCGATAGATCGGGAAATGCATAATATCGGCCCGCCGATAGTCATTAGTATGATAATTATGGTCTTGTTGATTTGAAAATATCCATCTATCTAGATAGATATAGAGATATAGATGTAGAGAGATATATATATATATATATATATCTATATCTATAGATCGATCTATTGATAGATATATCTATCTATATCTATCTCTACTGTACATCTATCTACAGTGAGGAAAATAAGTATTTGAACACGCTGCTATTTTGCAAGTTCTCCCACTTAGAAATCATGGAGGGTCTGAAATTGTCCTCGTAGGTGCATGTCCACTGTGAGAGACATAATCTAAAAAAAATATCCAGAAATCACAATGTATGATTTTTTAACTATTTATTTGTATGATACAGCTGCAAATAAGTATTTGAACACCTGAGAAAATCAATGTTAATATTTGGTCCAGTAGCCTTTGTTTGCAGTTCCAGAGGTCAAACGTTTCCTGTAGTTCTTCACCAGGTTTGACACACTGCAGAAGGGATTTTGGCCCACTCCTCCACACAGATCTTCTCTAGATCAGTCAGGTTTCTGGGCTGTTGCTGAGAAACACGGAGTTTGAGCTCCCTCCAAAGATTCTCTATTGGGTTTAGGTCTGGAGACTGGCTAGGCCCCCCCAGAACCTTGATCTGCTTCTTCCAGAGCCCCTCCTTGGTTCTCCTGGCTGTGTGCTTCAGGTCATTGTCATGTTGGAAGACCCAGCCTCGACCCATCTTCAATGCTCTAACTGAGGGAAGGAGGTTGTTCCCCAAAATCTCCAATACATGGCCCCGGTCATCCTCTCCTTAATACAGTGCAGTCGCCCTGTCCCATGTGCAGAAAAACACCCCCAAAGCATGATGCTACCCCCCCATGCTTCACAGTAGGGATGGTGGTCTTGGGATGGTCCTCATCATTATTCTTCCTCCAAACACGGTTAGTGGAATTATGACCAAAAAGTTCTATTTTGGTCTCATCTGACCACATGACTTTCTCCCATGACTCCTCTGGATCATCCAAATGGTCATTGGCAAACTTAGGACGGGCCTTGACATGTGCTGGTTTAAGCAGGGGAACCTTCCGTGCCATGATTTCAATCCATGACGTCTTAGTGTATTACCAACAGTAACCTTGGAAACGGTGGTCCCAGCTCTTTTCAGGTCCTGGACCAGCTCCTCCCGTGTAGTTCTGGGCTGGTTTCTCACCTTTCTTAGGATCATTGAGACCCCACGAGGTGAGATCTTGCATGGAGCCCCAGTCCGAGGGAGATGGACAGTCATGTTTAGCTTCTTCCATTTTCTAATGATTGCTCCAACAGTGGACCTTTTTTCACCAAGCTGCTTGGACATGTCCCCGTAGCCCTTTCCAGCCTTGTGGAGGTGGACAATTTAGTCTCTAGTGTCTTTGGACAGCTCTTTGGTCTTGGCCATGTTAGTAGTTGGATTCTTACTGATTGTATGGGGTGGACAGGTGTCTTTATGCAGCTAACGAACTCAAACAGGTGCATCTAATTTAGGATAATAAATGGAGTGGAGGTGGACATTTTGAAGGCAGACTAACAGGTCTTTGAGGGTCAGAATTCTAGCTGATAGACAGATATTTGCAGCTGTATCATACAAATAAATAGTTAAAAAAATCATACATTGTGATTTCTGGATTTTTTTTTTAGATTATGTCTCTCACAGTGGACATGCACCTACGATGACAATTTCAAACCTCTCCATGATTTCTAAGTGGGAGAACTTGCAAAATAGAAGGGTGTTCAAATACTTATTTTCCTCACTGTATCTATAGATATCTATCTATCTCTCTCTCAGGTCAGACATTGATGAATTTATCTCGCCAGGTCCTTTTCTTAGCTAATTATCGTAAACTGGATCTCTTTGTGTTTGTTGTTTAGACTTTACTTGAGCATAATGTTCAGTTTCCGTATGCTTAAAAGACCAAATAATTAAGGAAATAATCAGCCGATTAGAGCAAATAATTAAGGAAATAATCAGCCAATTAGAGCAAATAATTAAGGAAATAATCAGCCAATTAGAGCAAATAATTAAGGAAATAATCAGCCGATTAGAGCATCTGTACTTCATCAAACGGCGGTGCCTGACTAACATAACGTGAAACCTGACATTGAGTTGTTATGAGTTCTGTCTCTGCTGCGGAAGAGTACACGTCAAAAACTTCATTAAAAGCTAAAACACTGTCTCTTACACTTTGGGTCATTATTTGTTAAAGGTTTGAGTCTGGGGGGGGGAGCCTAAACGAGGGGCAATAAATATCAAAAGTTCCAAAACATCTATTATGTTATTTGTACATCGACCCACTATATGAATGGTGGAGCAGTAGCTCAGTCTGTAGGGAGCTGGGAACCGAAGGGTCACATTGGCGTTAATGAGCTTTTATAATATCTTTAGACAACAATGTAAAATGATAGGCCACTTTGCGCATGCGCATTCTGGGTTGGCTCTGGCCATTTAACTACTACCCGTGTGTCTGGCAGGCGAGTGCAGATGTGAGTCGCGCATGCTCAGATGTACTGTTATAACTGTTGTAACTGTTATACTAAAATTAGTGAAATAAAAAAAACCTCTCTCTTTACAAACAATAACAGAAGATGGGACTCATTTTAGAAACGTTGTAGCTTTGGTTGCTAACGTTAGCTCAGAACACCATTCAACTGACAGCCTTTGTTGTGTTTGATTGCTAGCTTGTAGCCTAGCCTAGCTAGCAGTCATTAAACGTTGTAGCTCTCTATGATTGATGCTATGCTAACGTTAGCTCAAAACAACTGACAGCCTTTGTTGTGTTTGATGCTAACTTGTTGCTAAGCTAGCAGTGAACCAACTTGGTTAAGTAGGTCCATTTTTACTGTGTTGACATTACAGAAGTCTCTCGTTAGCATCTTGTATGCTACTTGTCGTAAGTGACGCATGCGCAACTCACAACGTCACCCGTCACAAAGAAACGCATGCGCGACTCAAATTGGGCAGTGACACCACCCTGCATCACTTCCTGGTCCGTCTCGGGTCTGTTTACATCAGACAGCAAAACGCTGCGAGCGCGTGCGTTTCTGCCGTTATTTTCAACACACGCACGCGGCGGGGTTACCATGTCTCCGGCCGCCCTGCACGCGCAGCTCGCCTCCATCGTGGAGGTGCTGGCCAACACGGCGGTGGCGCAGATCTGCGAGCTCGTGGACGGCGGCTACTCGGAGCTGCAGCTGGAGATCTCGCGGACCCGCAAAGAGAACGAGGTGCTGCGCAGGAAACTGCGCCTCATGGAGATCCGGGCCGCGCGGGCGAGCGCCCTGCGCGCCGCCGCGGCGTCCGCGTCCACGGCGTCCGCGGTCAACGGCTCCGCGCTTCTGCTGGCTAACGGCCGCGCTCGTGCTCTACCGCCTGCTTATCACCTTGGCAACGGGCCCAGGAGGAGCGGGACGCCAGGAGGTAACGATGCTAAGTAGTAATGGAAATAAAAGACGATTAAAGTACTACATGTCTACAGGAAAAACACCTTATTTTGTCCCTATCTCAATGTTTTTAGTCGTCGTTCTTTTTAAAAAGGTTTTTAATTTGACGTTTTTGGTCACAATTGTCAATATTTTTATCGCCGTTTTGGTCACTTTTTCATTGTTTTTGGTGCTTTTTTAGGCTTCTTTTTATTAAATCATCTTTTTTTTGTTACTTTTCCCAACGTTTTGGAGTTTTTTTGTATTTTACATTTCGATCATACGTTGTGATATACAGTATATATGAGAGAGAGAGACACACACATATATATACACACACACACATATATACACACACTTACACACACACACACACATATATATATATACACACACTTACACACACACACTTTTGCACATACACACACTTACACACACACACTTTTGCACAAACACACACTTACACACACACACACTAGAGAGAAAGATCTATGAGATATGATATACATATTATACTAGCCCAGCTGATGTCTTGTATAAATGTCTCTGTCCTTAACTGTATTGTTGTTTTAGTTGTCCAAATCTGTCTAGTCCACATCGATGTCTTGTACAAATGTCTGTCCCGACGTGCTGTAACCAGGTTCAGTGTTAACCAGCTGTAAACCAGCCGTTAACCAGCTGTTAACCAGCTGTTAACATGTCATGTTACTTTTAACTTCCCTGTATAATAAATATGAATGAAACTAAAATGGCTCTTCTCCAGGTGAGGCGGCACGGCCCAGAGCGTCCAACCCGGAGACTCTGCGGTGCGGAGTCCCCGACCCTCCGTCCTCGGACTGTGGACAAGGTCCCGCCCAGGGGACGGTGAGTTAGGGGGGACAGTCTTTTGTCCTCTTCGTCCTTCAGGCTACGTTTTGGTTTAATGTGAATATCTTCTGCTGCGTTTACGCCTCGCGTCGAAACAAAGCCGCGCCCGTTGGACGTGGACAAGTCCGGGGACGCTTTGTAGTCTGGACGGACACAGACGGAGACAAAGATGAATATTTTGAGGAAATAAATCGGATTGTTTTAGAAACAAATTGGATTTTTCCTTTCTTTGAATTTAGAAAAATGTCATCCCCTACAGAAAGACCGCTGCCCCAGTTTTATTTTGAAAAGTCCACTTTGTAGTCTGGACGGACACAAACGGAGACTTTTGGAAACGAGGATGCGCGTCAGACATATTACTAAAGGGTCATGACAGGTTAGTAATATGACTGTCTGTCTCTAACATACCTTTCAGTAACATGTCTTTCAGCGTGGGTGTAGCCTCACCCGTTGAACTCTCCCCTCCTTACTCTGTAACTCTCTCTCTCACCTGTAACCCTCTCTCACCTGTAACCCTCTCTCACCTGTAACCCTCTCTCACCTGTAACCCTCTCTCACCTAGAACTCTCCCCCCCTTACCCGTAACTCTCTCTCACCTGTAACCCTCTCTCACCTGTAACCCTCTCTCACCTGTAACCTCTCTCTCACCTGTAACTCTCTCTCTCACCTGTAACCCTCTCTCACCTAGAACTCTCCCCCCTTACCCGTAACTCTCTCTCACCTGTAACCCTCTCTCACCTGTAACCCTCTCTCACCTGTAACTCTCTCTCACCTAGAACTCTCCCCCCCTTACCCGTAACTCTCTCTCACCCGGAACTCTCTCTCTCACCTGTAACTATGTCTCACGTGTAACTCTCTCTCACGTGTAACTCTCTCTCTCACGTGTAACTCTCTCTAACCTGGAACTCTCTCTCACCTGGAACTCTCTCTCACCTGGAACTCTCTCTCACCTGGAACTCTCTCTCACCTGGAACTCTCTCTCACCTGGAACTCTCTCTCACCTGGAACTCTCTCTCACCTGGAACTCTCTCCCCCTCTTACCCGTAACTCTCTCTCTCCCGTAACTCTCTCTCTACCCGTAACTCTCTCTCACCTGTAACTATGCTCTCACGTGTAACTCTCTCTCACCTGTAACTATGTCTCACCTGTAACTCTCTCTCACCTGTAACTCTGCTCTCACCTGTAACTCTCTCACCTGGAACTCTCCCCTCCTTACCTGGAACTCTCCCCCCTTACCCGTAACTCTCTCTCACCCGGAACTCTCTCCCTCACCTGGAACTCTTCCCCCCTTACCTGGAACTCTCCCCCTTACCCGTAACTCTCTCTCACCCGTAACTCTCTCTCACCCGTAACTCTCCCCCTTACCCGGAACTCTCCCCCCTTACCCGTAACTCTCCTCCCTCACCCGTAACTCTCTCTCACCCGAACTCTCTCACCCGAACTCTCTCTCACCCGTAACTCTCTCTCACCCGAACTCTCTCACCCAGAACTCTCTCTCACCTGGAACTCTCTCCCCTCTTACCCGTAACTCTCTCTACCTGGAACTCTCCCCCCCTTACCCGTAACTCTCCCTCTCACCCGTAACTCTCTCTCACCCGGAACTCTCCCGCCTCTCACCCGGAACTCTCTCTCTCTCACCTGGAACTCTCTCCCTCACCTGTAACCTCTCTCTCACCTGTAACTCTCTCTCACCTGGAACTCTCTCTCACCCGTAACTCTCCCTCTCTACCCGGAACTCTCTCTCTCACTCTCTCTCACCTGGAACTCTCCCCCCTTACCCGTAACTCTCTCACCGAACTCTCCTACCTGGAACTCTCTCCTCACCCGTTCACCTGGAACTCTTCCCCCTTTACCCGTAACTCTCTACCTGTAACTCTCTCTCACCCGTAACTCTCTCTCTCACCTGGAACTCTCCCCCCCTTACCCGGAACCCTCCGCCTCTCACCTGGAACTCTCTCTCACCTGTAACTCTCTCCCTCTACCCGTAACTATCTCTCACCTGTAACCCTGTCTCACCTGGAACTCTCTCTCTCATCTCCAGCGTGCGGCGGCTGCAGGTGAGTCGGCCCCACTGACCGTCTCAGTGATCAAAGTGGAGGACGACCACGAGTCCTGGTCCCAGACTGAGCAGGACAGTAAGTACTCTAGTTGTTAAGGGCCGTAACGCCCAGGCTATTATTATGGTTCTGTGTTGCCTGCCGGCAAAGTGAACAATGAATCCTTCTGTAGATAAAACCCCTTTTAGGGCAATTGTACCCTGTGGAGAGGGCAGTTTGATTTATTGGAAATTTAGCTCAAAGTGCGAAACTTCCTTTGGATAACTAGACGACTGATGGCGTGTTCACACCCAGGGTGAAATAAAATATTTTCCAGTATCCTGATCAATGAAATAACTGGCCTTTAATAATAAAAATGTGCCTGCCTCTATGGACATTTAACATAGGGGGGTGTATACTTATGCCCCTGTATTTTAACATAGGGGGGTGTATACTTATGCCCCCTGTATTTTAACATAGGGGGGTGTATACTTATGCCCCCTGTATTTTAACATAGGGGGGTGTATACTTATGCCCCTGTATTTTAACATAGGGGGGTGTATACTTATGCCCCTGTATTTTAACATAGGGGGGTGTATACTTATGCCCCTGTATTTTAACATAGGGGGGTGTATACTTATGCCCCCTGTATTTTAACATAGGGGGGTGTATACTTATGCCCCCTGTATTTTAACATAGGGGGGTGTATACTTATGCTTATTCTAGCCACTGTAGGTAGGTCTTAAATTTCATTCATAAAGGTCTGAAATAGGGCTTAAAAAGTCTTAAATATGACGATAAGCAGCCTATACTGGAAATATTTGAGGCAGTGATCTGATAATTTCAAAATAAAAGTATAATCTTTTGTACCATTACTGGTTTTGAATCTAAAAGTTTATACATTTGTATACATATTTATAAAAAAGGTGTGATATTCTGCTTTTCCTTTCTCTCCAGAAGAGTTTTGTTGCGTTGTTGACGGACAGGCGGCAGAGACCGAAGCCCCGCCCCCGCCGACCAAACAGGAAGTAGCGGAGGAAGACGGCGCTCCGCCTCAGCCGTGGGTGAGCGGGGACGTCCAAGAAACCCTGAACCCCGGCCAGAAGTCCGAGACCAGCGGTTATGACTGCTTGATGTACGAGCCGCTGCTCCAGCACGGCGCCCTCACTACCCAGAATCCTTTGAGTGAGGATCCCGGCTGCTCGTACGCGGTGAACGCCGGCGTGAGTGCTTGCGCCGCAACTGATTTAGGCGGCAGTAGCTTCGCGTTCACCGTCAGTGAGGTGAGTAGGGCTGTAACCTCCCAGTGGACTGGTCCATTTATTGGTCGATGCATTCTGGCTCGACCAAAATTCTGATTGGTTGATTTTTTGCCGTGTTATTCCATCAGGTGGAAGCATGGACCGTTACGGTCTATGGGTGGAAAGCACTAACTGCTAATGGGGGTGTTTACAGAGCACCCCTGTTTCACAGGTAACAGCCTGTCTTCAGAACACCCCCCTTGTTTTCACCTCTGTTTGGATTAGCCCGACCCACCGGAGACAGATTGAAGAAAGAACTAGAAAGCCTTCGTCTGATGGTTAGCTGAATATTTATGTAACTGTGAGTGTTTAGTTTCCAGTCAGTCCTCCTCTACCATGTCCAAGACATCGGCAGTGTGGCAGCGTTTTACAAAAATACATAACGGAAAAAAGTCAAATGCAAAGTTTGCAAGCAACAGTTAGCATATCGCAGCTGGACTACAAACATGGCGTATCACCTAAAAACGGTAAGCTAACCTGTCTGCGTTAGGTTGCCCTGTCTGTTTGGAGTAGGCTGTATGAACATATCAGAGTCACCATATTTCATAGTCTAATAATCGTTTTATAACTACCGGCGCACCCACCCGCAACCACGGTAGAGTTCCTAAAGTTGCGTCGTCGACAGGAAGACAACACGAGGGTTAATGAGCGTAGCGTCTTCACCTTTAATCTTGGTCATGTTTACCGCTGTGTTTTGGCTCGGTACGGTGCCGATACCACTAACAGTTACAGTTCATTTAACATGCTAACGTGCTAGTCTTAGCACAGCTTTAATAAAAGGGAACAACAGACTGATTGGTGACCCTGGGATAACGGTACTACTCTACTACTACTACTACTACTACTAATTTACAGAGTAACTCCCGCCAAAATGCAACATTTGTCACTTTTTCAATGTTGTAGGTGCTTTTTTTTTACGTTTTTTCCAGTTATTTGATATTTCTAATGTTGACATTTTCAGCTCTTATTTTGAAGGCCCATTTTTTGTGAATTAAAAAAAAAAAAAAAAACACTAAAAAACGGGTCAAATTTGACCCGAGGACAACTTGAGAGTCCAAAGCATAATTAGGACGGGAACTCGACGGACGAATGGACGGACGCGCCTGCCGTGCCAACCTGGTCGCCATGGAAACGCCACTTTTAAGATTTACCGTGTTCTTGTTTTTCGGGGAAATGTTTTTTTGAATAGACAAAATATGTTAATAGAAACATTTCTCTGTTCATATCACTTTAAATTTTATTGCTGCAAAATGTTACTGTCAATTGACCAAAACATATATTATAATAATAATAATAATAATAGATCCTTACTTGGCGTCTGTGTATCGATACTACGCTGAATTGACCATTATGTTACTCAGCACTTTAACCCTTGTGTCGTCTTCCTGTCGACCAAAACTTTGCTTTTTCTGGGTTGAAATAGGGAAGAATTTTTTTTAATGTTTTGTCGCTTTTTCAAATTTTTTAATGTTTAGTCGCTTTTTCCGAATTGTTTATGTTTAGTCGCTTTTTCCGATTTAATTTTTTTTATGTTTTGTTGGTTTTTCCGATTTTTTTGATGTGGTGTCGCTTTTCCGATTTTTTTGATGTTTTGTCACTTTTTCCGATTTTTTTTAATGTTTTGTCACTTTTTCCGAGTTTTTTAAATCTTTTGTCACTTTTTCCGAGTTTTTTTTATGTTTTGTCGCTTTTCCGAGTTTTTTTACGTTTCGTTGCTTTATCCAATTTTTTAAAATGTTTTTTTTTCCACTTTCCGATTGTGATGTTTTGTCACTTTTTCTGAGTTTTTTTTGATGTTTTGTCACTTTTTCCGAGTTTTTTTTAATGTTTTGTCACTTTTTCCGAGTTTTTTTTGATGTTTTGTCGCTTTTCCCTTTTTTTGATGTTTTGTCGCTTTTTCCGATTTTTGAAATGTTTTGTCGCTTTTTCCAATTTTTTGATTTTTTTGATGTTTTGTCACTTTTTCCGAGTTTCTTTAACGTTTTGTTGCTTTTCCCATATTTTGATTTTTTAATGTTTTGTCGCTTTTTCCGATTTTTGATGTTTTGTTGGTTTTTCCGATTTTTGATGTTTTGATGGTTTTTCCGATTTTTGATGTTTTGTTGGTTTTTCCGATTTTTGATGTTTTGTTGGTTTTTCCGATGTTTTTGATGTTCTGTCACTTTTGAGTTTTTTTAATGTTTTGTCGTTCTTTCAGATTTTTTTAATGTTTTGTCGCTTTTTCAGATTTTTTTAATGTTCTGTCACCTTTGACGTTTTTTTATTATGTTTTAGTCAATTTAACAATTTCTTTGTGGCTTTTTCTGATTTGATGTTTTGTTGCTTTTTCAGATTTTTTTAATGTTTTGTCGCTTTTTCCGATTTCTTTGATGTTTTGTCGCTTTTTCAGATTTTTTGATGTTTTGTCGCTTTTTCAGATTTTTTGATGTTTTGTCGCTTTTTCCAATTTCTTTGATGTTTTGTCACTTTTTCCGATTTTTTTGTTGTGTCGCTTTTTCCGATTTTGATTCTTTTGACGTTTTGTTGCTTTTTTTGATGTTTTGTCGCTTTTTTCATTTTTTTTGATGTTTTGTCGCTTTTTCCAATTTTTTGATTTTTTTAATGTTTTGTCACATTGAGGTTTTTTTTAATTAAGTCAATTTAACAATTTCTTTGTGGCTTTTTCCAATTTGATGTTTTGTCGGTTTTTCAAAATTTTTTACTGTTTCGTTCCTTTTTCCGATTTTTAAAAATGTTTTTTTTCACTTTCCGATTGTGATGTTTTGTCACTTTTTCTGATTTTTTTTGGTCACTTATCCAGCGTTTTTGTAGTTTTTTTTTCAACATTTGTCACTTTTTTCCAACGTTCTTTTCTGAAATTGAAAGTTTCAAGGTGTTATTCATAAACTGCTCTATGAATAACACCTGATGGATTTTCTGATGCAGGAGCAGGCTGCGGGTCTCCACAACAGCCAGCAGAGGGCGCCGCCACCGCCGCCTGCAGACGAGCCGCAGCTTCCTGCGAGGAAAGAGCCGTCGGGAAGACTCTACGCTTTCATCAGAAGGGACGGCTGGCGGCCTCGGGACGGCGTCAGCCACAGCAGGGGGGACGGCGGTGTCGGCCACAGCAGGGGGGACGGCGGTGTCGGCCACAGCAGGGGGGACGGCGGCGTCGGCCATAGCAGGGGGGACGGCGGCGTCGGCCATAGCAGGGGGGAGGACGACGGCGGCGCCAAGGCCTTTGTCTGCAACTTCTGCGGGAAGAGTGTGGCCTGCCTGAAGAACCTGAAGACCCACATGAGGGTGCACACGGGCGAGAAGCCGTTCGTCTGCGCGCTCTGCGGCAAGCGCTTCTCCGACTCCAGCAACCTGAAGCGCCACCAGAGCGTCCACACCGGGGAGAAACGCTACGGCTGCGTGCACTGCGGGAAGCGCTTCACCCAGTCGGGCTCGCTGAAGATGCACATGAGCGTGCACACCGACTGCACGAGGGCAACACGAGGGCAACACGAGGGCAACATGGAGGCGACATGAGGGCGACATGAAGACAACTTGAGGGCAACATGAGGGCAACATGAAGACACCATGAAGACACCATGAAGGCAACACGAGGGCAACACGAGGGCACCACGAGGGCAACACGAGGGCAACACGAGGGCAACACGAGGGCAACACGAGGACACCACGAGGGCAACACGAGGGCACCACGAGGGCACCACGAGGGCAACACGAGGACACCACGAGGACACCACGAGGGCAACACGAGGACACCACGAGGGCAACACGAGGGCAACACGAGGGCAACACGAGGACACCACGAGGGCTACACGAGGGCTACACGAGGGCTACACGAAGGCGACATGGGGGCGACATGGGGGCGACATGAGGACAACATGGGGGCGACGTGGGGGCGACATGTAGACAACTTGAGGACAACATGGGGGCAACGTGGGGGCAACATGGGGGCAACATGAGGACAACATGAGGACAACATGAGGACAACATGAGGACAACATGAGGACAACATGAGGACAACATGGGGGCGACATGAGGGTTCCCAAAAGATGTTTTTATTCCTCTTTTCTTCGGGGTAAAATTTGACCCATTTTCAAAAGAAATGTCTATCAGACATTTCCTAAAATGAACATGATGTTCCATTTAATGCTCTTCAAGTAAAATAAAGGACCAGTACGCTACTTTCATTAAATTGTGGGCGTTTTATTCAATTTTACAGCATATTACTGCTTATTAAACTCAAAAATTAGGGTTAGTGTCCATGAATTAAAGGAATGAGTGTAAAACCCGTATGGGGGGGGTCAGTCCCTCCAGGATTTTGGCCTTTTGAGATTGTCGCGGCCCAAAATGCCTGATGTTGCGACAGCTTTTGTAAAAAAATTGCAATAAAAGTTGCAATGTTTTTTGTATGTTTGTTGCAATAAAGTTGCAGGAGACAAAGTTGCAATAAAGTTTTTTTTTATAGTTCTTTAAAATACAAAGGAAACCTGTTTTGAGAAGAAGAAGATGACTCCAGGCTGAGTTGGGCCCTCGGGTCAAACTGACCCGGTACTTATTCTGGGTTTTAAAAACAATTCTGAAATAAATTTTTACTTCATAATCTATTAACAAATATTGTCTTTATCTCCATTTCCAACAGCTGAGATAACATCTATGTTTAGGGAATGCATCAGTCTCTACTAGAACACAATTAAATATAGAAGTGGGGTTTTTGTCATAAGGTTATAATTCATGTTAAAAATCCACTGTGGAAACAACATAAGTGTCATATCCAGAATAATGTTCTGAGTCAGGAATACATGTTTATCACAGGAAATAAGGTAAGGCCGTTGATTTCAGGTAGTTTAGTTTTTTTTTGCATTGCTTTTTCCGATTTTTAAAAATGTTTTTGTCACTTTCCGATTGTGATGTTTTGTCACTTTTTCCCGATTTTTTTTGGTCACTTATCCAGCGTTTAAAATTTTTTTTGTAGTTTTTATTTCAACATTTGTCACTTTTTTCCAATGTTCTTTTCTGAAATTGAAAGTTTTTGTAAACTGGTTAAAAAAGCTGCTTTATGAATAACACTTGATGGATTTTCTGATGCAGGAGCAGGCTGCGGGTCTCCACAACAGCCAGCAGAGGGCGCCGCCACCGCCGCCTGCAGACGAGCCGCAGCTTCCTGCGAGGAAAGAGCCGTCGGGAAGACTCTACGCTTTCATCAGAAGGGACGGCTGGCGGCCTCGGGACGGCGTCGGCCACAGCAGGGGGGACGGCGGCGTCGGCCACAGCAGGGGGGACGGCGGCGTCGGCCATAGCAGGGGGGACGGCGGCGTCGGCCATAGCAGGGGGGACGGCGGCGTCGGCCATAGCAGGGGGAGGACGGCGTCGGCCATAGCAGGGGGGAGGACGGCGTCGGCCATAGCAGGGGGGAGGACGGCGTCGGCCATAGCAGGGGGGAGGACGGCGGCGGCCATAGCAGGGGGGACGGCGGCGGCGCCAAGGCCTTTGTCTGCAACTTCTGCGGGAAGAGTCTGGCCTGCCTGAAGAACCTGAAGACCCACATGAGGGTGCACACGGGCGAGAAGCCGTTCGTCTGCGCGCTCTGCGGCAAGCGCTTCTCCGACTCCAGCAACCTGAAGCGCCACCAGAGCGTCCACACCGGGGAGAAACGCTACGGCTGCGTGCACTGCGGGAAGCGCTTCGCCCAGTCGGGCTCGCTGAAGATGCACATGAGCGTGCACACCGACTGCAAGCAGTTCAGGTGCTCCTTCTGCGGGAAGACGTTCATCTCGGGAAGCCACCTGCGGCGCCACGTCAGCGTGCACGCCGGGGAGAAGCGATCCAGTGACCCGGGGGCGGGGTGGGGGGGGCACCCCTAATCTTACAGGAGCCACACATGTCCACAGTGGACTGACTAATTGATCAGATGTCAATTAACCCTCCTGTTGTCTTCCTGTGTTTTAAGGAAGAACTTTTATGTATTTATGAAACATTATTCATTCACAATGAAAATTGGTGTCCTTAAAGGTTGGATTTTCCAAAATTTTTTGATTTAACTCTTGTGTTGTCTTGTTTTTTTCACTTTTGATGTTTTTTTTTCTATGTTTGTCACTTTTTTTTGACGTTTTCAACACTACGTAACACTAACTTATTAACTTTAGTTGTACAGTTATTTTTGGAATTTATGGTCAATAAACCTCATTTATAGGAAATTAAACCTAATGTTTGAGTTAGAAAAGCAGAAATTAGGAATTATTGAGACTAAAATTAAAGGAATGGATGTTGATGATAATCACAGACTGGAATATGTCAACTTTTACTCAATACTATTTCAAAAACACTTCCATTTGTTTTACAATGCTATAAAATTGAATAAGACGCCCCAAAATTAATGAAAGTAGAGATTTGTACTTGGCAAAGAGCGTTGGGTGGAATCAATCATGTTATTTTGGGGAATTAAAAAGAACATTGATATAGGACAACATGAGGACAACATGAGGACAACATGGGGACAACACGAGGACAACATGAGGGCAACATGAGGGCAACATGGGGACAACATGAGGACAACATGGGGGCAACATGAGGGCAACATGAGGGCAACATGGGGGCAACATGAGGACAACATGGGGACAACATGGAGACAACATGAGGACAACATGAGGACAACATGAGGACAACATGAGGACAACATGAGGGCAACACGGGGACAACATGGGGACAACATGGGGACAACATGGGGACAACATGAGGACAACATGAGGACAACATGAGGGCAACATGAGGGCAAAAGTATTAAATGTAAAAGTCAGTCCCTGACTAACCATAACCCTGAATGAGTGTAAAACCCGTATGGGGGGGGGGGTCAGTCCCTCCAGGATTTTGGCCTTTTGAGATTGTCGCGGCCCAAAATGTCTGATGTTGCGCGAGCTTTTGTAAAAAGAATTGCGATAAAAGTTGCGATGTTTTTTGTATGTTTGTTGCAATAAAGTTGCAGGAGACAAAGTTGCAATAAAGTTTTTTTATAGTTCTTTAAAATATAAAGAAAACCTGTTTTGAGAAGAAGAAGATGACTCCAGGCTGAGTTGGGCCCTCGGGAATTATTCGGGGTTTAAAAAACAATTCTGAAATAAAATTTTACTTCATAATCTATTAACAAATATTGTCTTTATCTCAATTTCAAACAGCTGAGATAACATCTATGTTTAGGGAATGCATCAGTCTCTACTAGAACACAATTAAACATGGAAGTGGGGTTAGTTTTATGTCATAAGGTTATAATTCATGTTAAAAATCCACTATGGAAACAACATGAGTGTCATATCCAGAATAATGTTCTGAGTCAGGAATACATGTTTATCACAGGAAATAAGGAGAGGACGCTGATTTCAGGTAGAAAACATGGAACTTGGACCATTTTTCTTCTTGTAAAAATTAGAAATGGGTCAATTTGACCTGAATACCAGACACAGGGTAGTTAGTTAGCCTGGTAGGTAGTTAGTTAGCCTGGTAGGTAGTTAGTTAGCCTGGTAGGTAGTTAGTTAGCCTGGTAGGTAGTTAGTTAGCCTGGTAGGTAGTTAGTTACCCTGAGATACATTCAGACAGTTTAATAAAAGACTTATTGGACTTTAACTCACAATAACGAGCGTAGCTGTCCTCAACTTAGGTCGTCCTGTACGTCTAGTCTCTGGTTTATCCTGCAGCCACCGCGTGTGAGCGTGCGTGTGTGTGCGTGTGCGCGAGTCGGGGGGGGGGGGGGGGGAACTGCGCAGCCCCTCCCGCTGCAGAGAGCCAACAGGATTGAAACAGCAACTTTCAGCAGTGAGTGATTTAAAAACAACAACACACCACTAACAAATT
The DNA here is from genome assembly GCA_029931835.1 of Etheostoma nigrum. NCBI lineage: Eukaryota > Metazoa > Chordata > Actinopteri > Perciformes > Percidae > Etheostoma > Etheostoma nigrum. The sequence continues at coordinate 27,139,501 of CM057248.1, forward strand.
TACACTAATGAATGAGAAAAAGTAAAAATCAATAAAATCAATATAAATATAAATGTGCCATCACATTACTAGGTACCGAACGCCACTTTAAAGAGATGCGTCTTAAGTCTTGATTTGAAAAGGCCAAGGTCAGTAACGATACGCATCTCACTGCGTCAATCACAATCACCTGAAGAGGGCTAATCAGCCAAATTAAGTGAAAACACCTGTGCGTGTGTGTGCTCGTGAGTGTGTGTGTGTGTGTGTGTGTGTGTGTGTCCACAATCTGCACTTCAGTTTCTCTTTACTCAAACAGGATTGAACTGTACATTTCAGAACTATGTATCAGAGTTTCAGGAAAAACCTTCAATGTGATGAACACGTGCGTTAAATGGGTGAAAGGTGCGTTAGACTCACATCAGTCCTCTGGTCTGCCTGCCCTGCTCTGGTCTGGTTTGGAGGGAAAACAGCGTCACGGGCCTGGAGGGCGGGGTTATATAAACTAAGGGGCGGGGTCTCCGGTAAAGGGGCGGGGTCTGTGTCATGATTGACAGCCCGTGCAATGATGCAGGTGAGTTGGAGAGTTGAGCCGCTGCTTTTTGGGAGGAGAAAATATGTTCACTGTGTACAGCAGTAGTAGTAGTAGTAGGTTCCCTGTGTACAGTAGTATTATTATTAGTAGTAGTATGTTCACTGTGTACAGCAGTATTAGTAGTAGTAGGTTCCCTGTGTACAGTAGTATTATTATTAGTAGTAGTATGTTCACTGTGTACAGCAGCAGTAGTAGTAGTATGTTCCCTGTGTACAGCAGTAGTAGTATGTTCCCTGTGTACAGCAGTAGTAGTATGTTCCCTGTGTACAGCAGTAGTTGTAGTAGTATGTTCCCTGTGTACAGTAGTAGTTGTAGTAGTATGTTCCCTGTGTACAGTAGTAGTAGTATGTTCCCTGTGTACAGCAGCAGCAGTAGTATGTTCCCTGTGTACAGCAGTAGTTGTAGTAGTATGTTCCCTGTGTACAGTAGTAGTAGTATGTTCCCTGTGTACAGCAGTAGTTGTAGTAGTATGTTCCCTGTGTACAGTAGTAGTAGTATGTTCCCTGTGTACAGCAGCAGCAGTAGTATGTTCCCTGTGTACAGTAGTAGTAGTATGTTCCCTGTGTACAGCAGCAGCAGTAGTATGTTCCCTGTGTACAGCAGTAGTAGTATGTTCCCTGTGTACAGCAGTAGTTGTAGTAGTATGTTCCCTGTGTACAGTAGAAGTAGTATGTTCCCTGTGTACAGCAGTAGTTGTAGTAGTATGTTCCCTGTGTACAGTAGTAGTAGTATGTTCCCTGTGTACAGCAGCAGCAGTAGTATGTTCCCTGTGTACAGTAGTAGTAGTATGTTCCCTGTGTACAGCAGCAGCAGTAGTATGTTCCCTGTGTACAGCAGTAGTAGTATGTTCCCTGTGTACAGCAGCAGCAGTAGTATGTTCCCTGTGTACAGCAGTAGTAGTATGTTCCCTGTGTACAGCAGTAGTTGTAGTAGTAGAAATATAACAGAAATACACGGTTTGTGTTCATAACATGATTTAATGGATGTTGAACATTCATTTTAACTACATACAAACCTTTTTACTGACACTGGAAAATATCTGACAATACGCAAAATACACAAAATACTGTAAAAAGTCAATCTGAGAACGCGGCGCCACCAACAGGCGACGTCTCATCGTTCAGACGTCGCTAAATTTAGACAATTTAGTGATTTTAACACTGGAACCATTGCTTTTTCATCAGTAATAATCTTTTTTAGTGTAAAAATCTAGTTTTGCGCAGCGTTTGGAGTTTAATTTTTTACAGTTTTCTGACTTTTATAACATCACAGTGGACAAAAACAACAGATTTAACAAGAACATTACCCAGAAATTTTAATAGTGTGCCTACTACCTGGTGAACATCCCCATAGCAATAAAACTTAATAAAAAATAATAAAAGTGTTAAGTGTCTTAACCCTTCAGAGATATAACGTTTTAAAACCTAATTAAGAGGTTTCTGTTTCCCAGAAACCGCTACGACGTAGCTAGCGCTAAACCAACCAGACTCCATTTAAAAAACACTACTTTTAGCGTGTATAGAGCCAACATATTTTCACATGTAAATCAGTAAAGTATGTGTTTATTTCCACCAACACTAGAGTTTGTCATGGTTGGAAAAGTGTTGAGAAGACCAAAAACAGCTTTTAATAGTTTTATTTGGTTTCTGTTGACTCTGAATGAAGTGTGTAATACGACGCTAAAATGACTATTTATTGACATGGAGTCTGGTGGATTTGGCAAGGCGAGTATTAGTAATACAATATATAATATTAATAAGTGCCGTCAAGTGCAGTCGAATATATATATGTAGGTATACATATATATGTGTGTGTGTGTGTATGTATATATATATATATATATATATATATATATATATACTGTACATCCCATACAAGAGCGTATCTAAAGGTTTGATTCACATTAAATGTGATTTTGTCACACACACCTTGAGTCTTGTGCAGGAAATTCAATATTTTACAAGTTACATCCATATAAAAGAAGAACAAGCCACTTTAACGTTGATCATTTAAAGCTGCATCCGAACGTAATCGGCCACCAGGGGGCAGAACAACCACGTGGTATTTAACCCTCGTGTTGTCTTCCCGGCAAGCAGGAAACTCTGTTTTCCTGGGTCAAGATTTAAACTACAAACTTTTTTGGACACTTGTGTTGCTTTTATTGATGTTTTTGTCTTTTTTTTGTTGTTTTTTTTTAAACTTTTTTCGATGTTTTTGAAGCTTTTGCAGACAGTTTTGTCACTTTTTTAAATGTAACTCTGTCCGATGCATCCACCGCTAGTCTAGCTTAGCACAGATGCTGGAGACAACCGGCTCCAACTAGCCTAGTTTAGCACAGATGCTGGAGGCAACCGGCTCCAACTAGCCTATATATATATATATATATATATATATATATATATATATATATATATATGCGCTACTATTCATTCACAACGGTTTGACACATTTTTTGGCTTTAACGAATACTGCGTCCCCCTGCGATTTGGATATTGGATATTATAGTTCATAATGCAATTTCTATACAATTGCGATTAATTGTGCAGCCGTAATTTGGAGGACGACAAGTTGATTGATCTTGATACCACAATGTTAGCATGCAGGTCGCTGCTGATTGGCTAACATCTCCGGCACCAAACCCAGAGGAAAAATAGCTCAAAGCTCCTTTCACTTTCCTTTTAGCTCTGCTTTGGTCTCCACCAAATCCTGAGAACAACATCTTCTATATTATATTTTTTTAGCCATAAAACCAAAACTAGAAGCTAAAAAAAAAGCTTCTACGAGCTTCTCTGAGTTTAGGATCTTTCACATAATTTGATCCATCGTTTACATACAAAATATTGATAAGTGCAGCTTTAAATGCTAAGTCATGCAGAGCTGGGTTAAAAATATTAGGAATATAGAGATTTGTTAATTGATGAAGTTTCATCATTTCCTGAATCGTCACATTTGGCACTTTGAGTAAATACAAACAGACGAATCAGAAACTTGTAAATCACACAAAAAAAAACAGACATGTGACTCTTAAAGGGCCGGTCACACCAGAATTTAAAACGGGCAAAATGTTGTTAATTTGTCAAATTTGATGCTACATTTAAAGGAACACGCCCACTTGTTGGGACTTTAGCTTATTCACCGTATCCCCAGAGTTAGATAAGTCCATACGGACCCTTCTCATCTCCGTGCGTGTCGTAACTCTGTCTGACGCATCCACCGCTAGCCTAGCTTAGCACAGATGCTGGAGGTAACTGGCTCCAACTAGATTAGCTTAGCACAGATGCTGGAGGTAACCGGCTACAACTAGCTTAGCTTAGCGCAGATTCTGGAGGTATCTGGCTCCAACTAGCCTAGCTTTGCGCAGATGCTGGAGATATCTGGCTCCAACTAGCCTAGCTTTGCGCAGATGCTGAGGTAACTGGTTCCAACTAGCCTAGCTTAGCACAGATGGGTGTGCCAGACAGAATTACGACACGCACGGAGATGAGAAGGGTATGTATGGACTTATTGGGGACTTGGGGATACGGTGAATAAGCTAAAGTCCCAATAAGTCGGCGTGTTCCTTTAAATAAAGATATGCTCCCGCTAGCATGGCAGCGGCTAGCTTGGCAGCGGCTAGCTTGGCAGTTACAGTAACTTTATTAGCCCTCAGACACACATTAATCTTGCTAAATCACTGTCTGGTGTGACTGGATGCTAACCCGTCACGTTACAGATCTGATGCCACGTTTACGTCATATACGACGGACGGGAGCGATGGAAAAGCTTTGCGTGTTTGTTACAACTTGTGTTCACGCTAACAATTTTTGCTAAAAACTACATCCATTAAATTCAGGTTTAATTACCTCAAAAGACAGACTTTGGTTAACGTGAGGCATCCAGGCACTTCCGTATTATTTAGCACCAAGTCGGAAACATTGAAGCTGTCATGAAGTTCTGACGGGAGCAGAGCAGGAAGTGAGGCGAGGAAATATGAGCCCCAATTTCCACAGGGTGCGTGTCGGCTCAGTCAACACCCACCAGGTCTGGATTTGTTGTGGAACGGCTGCGGCCATGACTGACCGCTGAAGTCTCGAGGACCCGCGAGATCTCGCGAGATCTCGTAGAATAGAACCACAACACCACCAACAACAACAGTTAGTTTCCATCCAGAGGAGTAGAGGGGGAACAACTCTGTGCTGTTTTCAAGGTGGAGTGCAGGGAGATATGATCCGCCGTGAGCATGGGGTATTTTATTTTGAAAATTAACCGGGTGTTTTATTTTGTGTCTGTGCTCAACTGTGTCTGTCCTGCACGTGTGCTGAGTTGCTGCGGAGCTCTCCGGCGTCCGGCTAAGATAGAAGCTCTGTGGAAACTCGGGGTTAGAGCGCCAAATGTCCTGGTGAGGAGGCAGGTTGGGGGGATGGGGTAACACAGGACTTTCACCCAGGAGACCAGGGTCCATGTCCCATTAGGAACTTTACGTAAAAAACCCCGAAAAGAGCCTGGTTCTGCCTGTTGAAAAACGTCCGATACAGGCGTCTGGTTCGGAGGACTTGGCTGTTCCTATTGGACGTAAACGTGGCATGAATAGAATTTTCTCTTTTGCCTAATCTACTCAGAGGATCTGGAACTTGACGAGCGAAAGATAAAACTCTAAGTCGCTGAAGTTCAGTTCCCAAAAACACACATTTCAAACTTTACATTTCACTCAGAAAGAGTCGATTGGTGAGAACAACGAGCTTCCTTGGCGTAGTCTGAGGCCCAAACACGATTGGATTAGAAAAACCTTATAAAGTCATACAGTACTTTACGTTTTACATAAAATGTATTTTGTCTTTTCCGCCTACAGGAACCCCAGAGATACCCAATCCATACCTTGTCTTACGGAGGACTGTACAACAGGAGGGTTAAAACATTAACCCTCCTGTTGTCCTCGGGTCAAATTTCAAAAGGTTTCTATATATCGCAAGGTAATGTAAGTCAATGGAGGCCAAACGGCGTTGATATACACGCTAAAAAACAAGTATGTGTCTTGATAACACGCCGATAATGTCGTGTCGTACGTTACGCCGTCTCACAACATCAGTCTGGATATTTAGAGATAGTTTTCCATTCAGAAGGTTTTCCATTTGCGGTCGAAGCATCCAACAGGTGTCGCTGCAGACGCAGTTACTGAGATATTTCTACCGAGTCCCGTCGGCGCTTCCTGTGCCTCTTCCAGTTTCACACCACAGACCTTTGGATGCTGTCGCTGCTCTCACTCGTTTCTCGATGTGATGTCCTGAAAGAGAATAATCCCGTGGTCAGTTAGGCGACGCTAGCGCTCGGCCGCCAGCGTCTGTCTGGCACCATGATCCCAGCGTAGAGGAAACTGCTTCTTAAACGCCACCGCCGCCATGTTTAACTGCAGCCTGGAGCGTCTTATTGAAGTTAAAAAAACAAAAACTTAAAATTTTGTGGAGAAAAGAAACAATGACAAGGGGAGTGGCCAGACCTGTCGTTTCCATAGCAACAAGACAAAATGGAGTTGGAGCACAGACAGTTGGATGATATGATGGGTGCTCTAACGTTAGCACCTCTCTCTCTCTGTTCTTTCTCTAGCTCGCTCCACCACTTTGTTTATCTAACCTCTCTCTCTCTCTCTCTGTTCTTTCTCTAGCTCGCTCCACCACTTTGTTTATCTAACGTTAGCACCGCTCGCTCTCTCTCTCTCTGTTCTTTCTCTAGCTCGCTCCACCACTTTGTTTATCTAACGTTAGCACCTCTCTCTCTCTCTGTTCTTTCTCTAGCTCGCTCCACCACTTTGTTTATCTAACCTCTCTCTCTCTCTCTGTTCTTTCTCTAGCTCGCTCCACCACTTTGTTTATCTAACGTTAGCACCGCTCTCTCTCTCTCTTTCTCTCTGTTCTTTCTCTAGCTCGCTCCACCACTTTGTTTATCTAACCTCTCTCTCTCTCTCTCTGTTCTTTCTCCAGCTCGCTCCACCACTTTGTTTATCTAACCTCTCTCTCTCTGTTCTTTCTCTAGCTCGCTCCACCACTTTGTTTATCTAACGTTAGCACCGCTCCACATAGCGCTCTGGGATACTGTAGCAGCAGCTGTTGTTATAGCAACAAAAGACGCTCTCGGCTGCTTTTTGGACCCAAAACGCTGCTAGCTTTTTTTTTTTTTTTGACGACAGAAGCGCCCTGGTCAAGAAACTTGTTTAAATTTGGGACTTACTTCCGTCTTTGCCCTCCTCCACTCGCCCATCGGGCCCGACTTGGTCAGAACTGAAAGAGACCAGAAACAAGTTTATTATTATTATTATTATTATGTTTATTAACATTCAACATTTCAACTGTTGTGATTTGGCGCTATATAAATAAAATAAAATTGAATTGAATAGTTCTTCAGAAAGTTTAGTTTTTAAGCTTTTTGTGTGTCATTTTTTATTAAGTGCTCTAGCTTTTCTAATCATAATGGTCCAAATTTATGTCAATTTACACATTTCTTTTATTTAAAAATATCTCAATTTCTTGAGGAAAGACCCCTAAACCCCGGCACCAAATTAGTGCACTTAAGTCTTCCACAAACCGAGGGAAAACACTGAGGTCCATTATGTTCGAGCGACAGAAACATAAAATACTTACGCATACATGTCGAGATCGTCATGAACACGATGGATGTGACGCTTGCGCTCCACAAGAAACACCTGCAGGAAGAAAGCGTCAGAAACATTTCAGGGTCTAACTGATCTCCTGCGGGGGGGGGGGCTCCTTAAAGGGGATACCCCTTAAAGCTGCATTATATCTGATCTCCTGCAGGGGGAGACTCCTTAAAGCTGCATTATATCTGATCTCCTGCAGGGGGAGACTCCTTAAAGCTGCATTATATCTGATCTCCAGCAGGGGGAGACTCCTTAAAGCTGCATTATATCTGATCTCCTGCAGGGGGAGACTCCTTAAAGCTGCATTATATCTGATCTCCAGCAGGGGGAGACTCCTTAAAGCTGCATTATATCTGATCTCCAGCAGGGGGAGACTCCTTAAAGCTGCATTATATCTGATCTCCTGCAGGGGGGACTCCTTAAAGCTGCATTATATCTGATCTCCTGCAGGGGGAGACTCCTTAAAGCTGCATTATATCTGATCTCCTGCAGGGGGAGACTCCTTAAAGCTGCATTATATCTGATCTCCTGCAGGGGGAGACTCCTTAAAGCTGCATTATATCTGATCTCCTGCAGGGGGGGACTCCTTAAAGCTGCATTATATCTGATCTCCAGCAGGGGGGACTCCTTAAAGCTGCATTATATCTGATCTCCTGCAGGGGGAGACTCCTTAAAGCTGCATTATATCTGATCTCCAGCAGGGGGAGACTCCTTAAAGCTGCATTATATCTGATCTCCTGCCGGGGGGAGACTCCTTAAAGCTGCATTATATCTGATCTCCTGCAGGGGGAGACTCCTTAAAGCTGCATTATATCTGATCTCCTGCAGGCAGTGTGTGAGACTGTGTGAGACCCTGTGTGTGTGTGTGTGTGAAATTAAGTACTTACACAGATTATTTGATTAATAAATGATGTCTGGAGATAGAAAATGAGAGTTTTACCCTGAGTATAGAGCGGTGAAGATGAAGATGGCGACGATGAAAAGGAGAAGGCTCTTCATCGTTAACCCTGGAACACAAACACAGAAACATGTCAACAGAGAGAGAACGGACGTTATAACGATCAAATCAAACAAAAAGGTGCAGCAGCTCACCTGCGGGCTCACCCGAGGTCTGGCAGCTGTTGGTGTAGAAGGGTGATGGAGGCGGGACTTCAGAGAGGCCACCCAGCGATTGGGTGAACCGCTCCTTCGATTGACAGATCTCAGAACAAATCTCCTCATGGATGAGCAGTGTTGGGGGCGGGGCCACTTTGTCGGGAGGGGGCGGGATCTCAGTGTGGTCTGAAAGAGAGAAACATACATTTATAATTCTGTATTTTCCATAGACAGTTAAAGAAATGGACCAACAGGTCCCATTGGTCTGGACGGAGACCAGTGAAGACTGTTAGAAGCTCTTTCCCGGTGATGCTGAGCGTTACTGCGCAGCCTCCAACTGAGCTGGAAGACGTAGATGTGACGTGAGCAACCTGTCTGAAAGCTGTAAGTCTTCTGGTAGCTGTGCAAGAGAAATCTCAATCATTCCCAATCAGCAGAGACTGAGAGGTAGGTATATGTTAGGAGATAACATAGGCACAGGCTAATTACTGCTAACTAACATGCTAGTTATCATTAACATAGGCACAGGCTAATTACTGCTAACTAACATGCTAGTTAACATTAACATAGGCACAGGCTAATTACTGCTAACTAACATGCTAGTTAACATTAACATAGGCACAGGCTAATTACTGCTAACTAACATGCTAGTTAACATTAACATAGGCACAGGCTAATTACTGCTAACTAACATGCTAGTTAACATTAACATAGGCACAGGCTAATTACTGCTAACTAACATGCTAGTTAACATTAACATAGGCACAGGCTAATTACTGCTAACTAACATGCTAGTTAACATTAACATAGACACAGGCTAATTACTGCCAACTAACATGCTAGATACTCCCTCACTTTACTTCCTGCGTAGCCCCCGTCAGAACTACTACGTCCACTAGAGGGCGCCTCCAAAAAACCTAATTGTCGGCCGTTATGAGCTGCATGCGTAATCGCAGATTAGACTTTGCAGATATTTTAAATTAAGAAAGTTTCTGGAACACAGAATGAATTGTGGTGTAATTTGAGTGCGCTGGCCCTTTAAATAAGCTCTTATCTCAGACGTTACGCACCGTAAGTGAAGTTGCGACTGTCGTCCAGCTCGGTGCTGTTGAGCCAAGATGACTCGTCCAGCGGGACGGGGCTTTCCTGGTCCGTCCCGGTCCAATCCTGGTCCCCGTACTGGCCATGGTCCTGATCCCGGTTCTGATTCTGTCCCGTCCTGAACACGCCTCCGAAGACTTTCTGGTCCAGCCAGGACTGGCAGCTCTCCGTCACGTCGCTCAGAAGGCGAGCCAGAGAGCCGCGGGGCCGCCGCCGCCGTCGGAATACCCTGAGAGAAGAAGAACAAACAGGAAATTAGCCGAATAACTTCCGGGTCCTGAACAGGTTGCAGTTCCACTAGAGGGCGCTCACGGCCGAGTGCAGAACAAATGGAGGTCTATGGAGCTTTGACCCTCAAAATCCACTTTTCTCAGGTTATATCGTCCGTTTTGCAACAGAACAAAGAAACTCTTGATGATGAAGCTTTCAGTAACACACGGGTCTCCTAGCAACCGTGACAGATGACATCACACTCTGGATCGCGAAACATGGCAGGCGTCACACGGGAAGAATTTACAGCTTTTACACTCCTCTGAAGATGATCTCATCGCTGCAAAGAGAGGGTGTGTGTGTGTGTGTGTGTGTGTGTGTCTGTGTGTCTGTGTGTCTGTGTGTGTGTCTGTGTGTGTCTGTGTGTGTCTGTGTGTGTGACTCTGTATGTATGTCTGTGTGTGTGTGTCTGTGTGACTCTGTATGTATGTGTGTGTGTGTGTGTTTGTCTGTGAGTGTGTGAGACTGTGTGTGTCTGTGTGTGACTGTGTGTTAGACCCTGAGTGTGTGTTTGTCTGTGTGTGTGTGTGAGTGTCTCTGTGTGTGTTTGTGTGTGTTTTTCTGTGTGTGTGTGTCTGTGAGTGTTTGTGTGTGTGTTTGTCTGTGTTTGTGTGTGTGTTTGTCTGTGTGTGTGTGTGACTGTATGTGTGTGTGTGTGTGTGTCTGTGAGTGTGTGTGTGTGTGCGCGACTGTGTGCGTGTCTGTGTGTGTGTGTCTAACAGTTATTCAGTTCCCAGATACAAAGATCTTCAGAAAAATCAACTTTAAAGTGGTTTCACTCGGATGAAACAGCTGTTTGCTAACCTTAGCTTAGCATTAGCAGATGAAACCAGAAACCTTGAGAAATGTTGTGTTTATTGCCCCCCCCCCCCACCCCCATCCAGTTCATTATGTCTGCTCTGACCTGACGATGTTCTCCTTGTAGGACACGTTGGTTTTGCAGGGCGTGAGGGACACGTTGCCGTCGTCGTCCCAGGTAAAGCTGTCCTCGGTGACGCTGTAGTAGCCGTTGGTGAGGAGGCGCGGCGAGCGCCGGCAGGAGCACGGCCCGCCTCCGTCTGCCGACGAGTAGCAGACGTACGAGGAGTCGGGGGAGAGGAGAGACAGGTCCAGGCTGAGGGAGACGCAGACACGGCATTATGACACCACGCCGACAGGAGAACAAAGGAGGGAACTTCAAAAGGTTAAATATACACCCCCCTATGTTAAAATACAGGGGCATAAGTATACACCCCCCTATGTTAAAATACAGGGGCATAAGTATACACCCCCTATGTTAAAATACAGGGGCATAAGTATACACCCCCCTATGTTAAAATACAGGGGGCATA